>CM019148.1:326749176-326764999 GCA_009733165.1 Naja naja | reverse complement strand
TAATTTGGGAACTTACTTCTATTAATTTAGCCTATTATTCTATTTGTCTTTTGTGCAGCCATATCACACTGCTGGCTCATATTCAATGTCTGATTAATTACAATTCAGGATTATTTTCACAGCTATTGCCAAATGTTTAAATTTCTTTTGTTATTTTTCATCCACTTCACCAAACTATCAAGATCATTTTGTGCTTTGTTTCTTCTTCTAGACCATTAGCTTTTGCCCACTTTGTTAATAAAAAAATTAAAGTGAGTATCCCACTTCATGTCTCCTTGAAATACATTGAGAAACCACTGAGGAATATACTTTAAGTGTGGATTTCAACTCAATTTTAGATTTATTAATAATCTGTTTGCTAATGAGGCTAGGTATATATTGTAAAAGCTTTGTTTATATATTATAACCATAATATTCTCATAATCAAGCAAAGTTGTTACCTTCTGAAAACATAATATTGTTCTTCAAGACATGTATTTTTAACAAATCCACATTAACTTCAAGAAACAAATATTTCTGAAATGTTTACAGATTGATTGTTTTGGGACCATAGTGAATTAGTTTCTATAAATTGGATAATAAAGAAGAATATATAAAATATGAAAGAAGAAGCTTCAATACTTTTCTCAGAAAACTATTAACTAAAGTTTTCCCAGAAAAAATAATAACCCAGCTTTACAAACAAAAATGGTAAAACAACTTGAGTTTACTCATATTCTAGTACCAGAATCGTAAGACAAAGAATCCTCAATTATTCATATAACCTCATCTGTCTTGTTCCACTATCTCTGAATCTTTTCTACTACTTTCATGGAGACAGTTGAGTAGTTAAGTAACGTCAAGTATGAGTAGGTAAGTAGGACTGATTGTTTTATTACTGCAGAGATCTTTAACAACAGGTACTTAACAAATCTCAGTATTACCCTGAGACTTTCTCTGTCAAGTGCTATTTCAGAAGGAAGTGGTCGTTAATCAATTGTTACATAGTATGGGGATGTAATGAATGAATTCCATTCAATGAAAGCCTCTATTTATTGTCCCTCCACCAGCAACATCTGGAGTTAACTTTCTGTGAAAATATGCTCCTATTGCAACAGGAAAGAAGGTTCAAGAATTACCCTAGGAAATTCTTAAAATGTATTAGTTGCTTCATTTTTTTAAAAAAAACTGTTGTTTATTAAAACAAGGATTTAAATAACCTCCTTGAGAAATGCTTCAATTTGTATCATTTTACAATAAAGTACATAATCATAGTCATGTGATAAAAATTCCCATACTTGGCAACTGGTATGCATTTATAATAGTTGCAGCATCCCGTGGTCATGTGATCACCACTTATGACCTTGTCCCGTGGCTTCAACATCCAAAGTCAATGGGGAAAGGCTGGTTCATTTAACAATCATGTGATTCACTTAACAACCATGATGAATCAGATAACTGTGGCAAAAAAGGTTGTAAAATTGGTGCAACTTACTTGACAACCACATTGCTTAGCAACAGAGGTTTTGATTCCAATTGTGGTTATAGATCAATGAATACCTGTACATTACTTTGCTTTCTTAACTGAATGGTATAATATGTCCATGTTAAAGCCATTTTTCCTGCCCCCAAGTTATTGCATCATAAATCCATAGATACAGTAGTAGCTCCCTCATTCATCACACTGAAGCTCAGTATGAGTCAACCCCACAGTATTTCTTTCTCCTGAAAGAATAATTCTACCATCCACAAGCAAAATCAGTCTTTTTTAGTATCTGCAGACTGGATTTATGCAATTGCTCCAAATAATGGATTAGTGGGATACTTTACTGTATATGAACATTAATTGGTGGCATTTTAACAGAGCATATTTTCCAGAAATTCATTAATTACTCTCCTTCAATTATCTACCAATAGGTCTTCTATAATTACCAACTCCTATATCGTTTGTAATAGAGAGCTAGTATGGTGTAATGGTTAAGCTAGAAACAGGTAACAGATGAATCCTGCTTTGGACACAAAGCCAGCTGACTGTCCTTGGGCCAGTCA
Source organism: Naja naja (assembly GCA_009733165.1). Classification (NCBI taxonomy): domain Eukaryota; kingdom Metazoa; phylum Chordata; class Lepidosauria; order Squamata; family Elapidae; genus Naja; species Naja naja. Next base: position 326,762,971 of record CM019148.1, on the reverse strand, counting down.
TTTTCTTTCAGCCCTAGGAAGTAAGCAATGGCAAGGCACTTTCAAAATCTTGATAAGAAAACTGCAAGAATTTGTCCCCCAAAAGAAAAATTAGGGTTGTGATAGGGTAGGAGGCTACCCTGAGTTTTCTCCAAATTGCCAATCTCCCAACTGTAGGGTGGCTATAGGGACCAATCAAGTTGTGGGGAGGAAAGCATGATTAGAATTTACCCATGTTGGGTGAGCAAGAAGATTGGAATGGGCAGATGGGAAGCATACCTGCGCTTTCCTGGTGGTATGAATCAAAGGGGACATATTGTGTGGATGGTGGGGGGAGAGAGAAGGGGTAACTAGGTAAGTCATAATAGAGGCAACCAAAGTTGTAACCAGAGGTGAACATGGGCTTATCAAAAACAGATCATGCCAGACAAAACTTACTGCATTCTTTGACAGTGTGACAAAATTAGCAGTTGATAGAATATACATGGACTTCAATAAGACATTTGATAAAGTAGACCACAAATTAATTAGCTGGGTAAGCCCAAATCATTAGGCAGAGTGAACAATACCTTCATGTGGCAAATTGTGAATAGTAGCAAAGAACTGAACTCTATCTGAACTGAACTATCTTGACTATCTTCTGTCTTCTATCCTCAGGAGAACAGTGATCATTCTGGTTGATTGCTGCAGGTGTTTCCCAAACCCTGGGCCACAGTCCACTAGTGGGCCACAGCCCATTCGGAAACAGGATGCACAAGTGGTAGGCAAAGCGCACATGCAGCTCCACTTGCACCAGTGGTGGATACTCACACGTGAAGCTCTGAATGGCAGGCATGAAAATGGAGCTGTGCATGTGTGCATGTGCAGAACCATCCCCTCTTCCTCCCACCAGGCCACCAAGCCAGAAAGGTTGGGGATCACTGGATTACTTTATGTGGGAGCCATTCATTATGCATTCTTAGTTTCGGTCAGTCAAATGCTTTGGGCTGCCTCTGCTGTAGCTATTATTTAGTACTTTAAAACTGAAAATTGCAGCAGTCAAACGTTTTATAGCTTAATGAAGGAGAAGGCAGAATGAAATAAATCTTAAAAATGGGGTGAGTCCTTATCATATTGAGACTGGAAAGCTCTGGATGACCACTTGATGGAGCAAAGAGATCCAAATGAATTACCCTGAAACAAATTAATGCTGCATAACAAATTTTATTTGATATAGTACAACATTTTTTGTAAATTATCAGGTTGCTGAATTAATTGGAACAAGTCATACATTTGCATAGCTTGTAATATATTTATGGAAATGTTTTTAAAAATGGGATTTTACTTCACATTTGAATTCCTACTTTGGAATAATTACCCTAAGAAAACATATTTATTTATAGAATAAATATTTAAAACTGTTTATCTTGGATCAATACTGAAGTAAACACACAAACAAAATTCAAGTGAGTTTATGGAGAAATATAACTATTATAAATAAATAAATAAATAAATAAATAAACAAACAAACAAACAAACTGCATGGCTCCTGCTCCGATGATGTTCAGGAAGTTAATAAAGGCATGGCTTTTCTCCCAATCTTTGGGACAAGGGAAAGATGGAGCACCTGCTGGATGGGATTTGTGATTATACATTGTTTTTATATCTGTTAGTGATTCCTTTTTCCTTTTTAATTTTACTTTTAAATGATAAATCGGCCAGAGTTGTTGGGAGTAAGACAGGAAAAAATGTATACATTTTATACATTTAAAAAATCATTCAAAGGGATTCTCTCTTAATCTGTTTATCAAGGTTATTCGGGTTTTGTGGGAAGTGCAAACATGTGGGTTTTATTTGCCTAAATCTCCTATATTTATTTATATTTATTTATTTATTTATTTATTTATTTATTTTTGAACTTGTATGCCACCCCATCTCCAAGACTCAAGTGCTCACAACTAAAAACACAGAACAATAAATATTTAAAAGACATTAAACCAAACAAGCCCAAATATAAAACACAACAATAAAATACATTAAAAACCATCCCTCCCCCAAGGAAGGGTCACAGCCGGGTTGGTCAAACAACCAGGTCTTTAATTTTGTGGAAGGTGCGGAGATCAGGGGCCAGACAGAGCTCCAGAGGCAGTTGATTCCAGAGGTCGGGGCCGCAACAGAGAAGGCTCGTCGTCGGGAAGTACCAACCGGCATTGACCTGCCGATGGAACCCCAAGGAGTCCTTGCCTATGAGCCCACACAGGCGGCCGGCACTAGCTATTGGAAGAAGACGCTCCCTCAGATATTGGGGACCCATGTCGTGTAGGACTTTGAATGTCAAAACTAAAACCTTGAATCACCCGGGCTAATCGGCAACCAATGCAGGCCACGAGGAGGGTAACATGGGAGAACCGGTAACTCCCATCACCACCAGCGTGACGCATTCTGCACCAACTGCAACTCCTACATCGTGAAAGGGGTTTTAACTTTCCTGATTTCCAGATTTATTACTGAGCATTCATTTTGACTCCTCTTTTTCTATGAAATCCAAGTTATCAAACCTCAAAAGCCAAAATTATTATACTCTTTTTATTGTTATTGTGAGAGCTTAGTTCCTTTTTAATTCACAATTCTATTATACAATTAAAGTTGAAAAACATATTTAGAAGATGTTGGAACCAACTGTTAATTATGATTGTTACTTTTATAATAAACTTTTCCTTTCTTTATCCTCCCTTTCCTTTTTCTTTGTGATGGGTTAATGGAGTTAATAATTTAGATTAAATGATTGATAATCGTGTTTTAAATCATTTTATCATTGTAAGTAAAATCTGAATTGTTCAAAACTACAGAAAGGTAATACAGTCAATTAAATTATTTTTGGCTTAATGCAAATGTATTGTCAGCAACTAAAACTCCTGAGTTGCTATTACTACTCAAATAAATTCCGCTTCCAGACTACTTCAGATGCAATGATTTCACCCATTTTTCAGAGGATATCTGGACCAATCTTTTGCCTGTAGCATCTGATTCTCTTAAATGGGATCCATGAAATTGAGGCTTTACTTGAATTTCTTGAACATCCACTTAAAATGACCAAATTACTTTGATGATACAACATAAATGTATTAATCATGCAAACACCTACTGTGTATACTGGTCTCCTAGATGAGCATTGGCAGCTTGCTGAATAGCCCTGAGCAAAGGTAGAGCTGCAGCTTACTTATCTTTGGCCTATTGCTTTACAAAGACAAGACGAAGGAAAAGGCAGTGTAAATTACCCACCTGAATGGCCTTCTCATTACTTATCCCTCCTACTCGGTCAGCATCTTTGAAGCATCATCAGTAAATATAAACCATTTAGTTCACTAGGCCACTGGCTCTTAAGTGATTCTTTCACCTGTTGCCATTCAAGGTCAATCCAGCTTGTTGTGAATATTTTATTACAAGGACACTTTAAAGCAGTGCACACGTTTGTTTTGTTTTGGGGATGGGCATCTTATAGGTTTGGTAGGGAGAAACAATCAAGGCTGTGTGTATTAAGTACTGCCATCCCTCTGCCATCTGAAACAGAGCACTTCAAGTTTTATCGTATAAATTCTATTATCCATCCCCTTGTTTATTGCATTTTCCTTCCTTCCCCATTGAAATATTGTACAATGTTTACGTCCTCACTTGCAAAAAAGGAAGCTGCACAGTATTAAGTTGCCCACCAAAATATGTTATTTGCCTTTTGAAAATATAAGGTGTTAGCCACACTCAGTTAGGGGAAGTCCTAATCTAAAAAGTATGTTCCATGCTGTGGTTTAATATAATTACCTCCAAGATAAAATAGGAATATTAGTATAGTCATAATAATATATTTTTCATCTGGACAAGTACAAGCTACTTTGCCCTCTAAGGTGAAGAATATAGTAGTTCATTCTAGGTATATAAGAGCTGTGGTGGCAGTGGCTAGAATGCAGTACAGGCTAACTCACTGCTCACTCCAGGAGTTTAATTCTGAGCAGCTCAAGATTGACTCAGTCTTCCCAGTGGGGGGATTCAAAAAATTTTACTAGTGCTTCTGTGGGCGTGGCTTAGTGGGTGTGGTGTGGCATGGTGGGCGTGGCTTGTGGGCATGGCAGAGGAAGGATACTGCAAAATCCCATTCCCTCCACCCTACTAACCTGCTTTCCAGCTCTGTTCTCCTCCTGTGCAGGGCAACAGAAGACCAAGCCAATCAGGTCAGTAAAATGAGGACCCATATTAAGTTTGCATGAAGAGTCAGACGAGGAGTTCCAGCAAAAGGCTTTATTAATGACAACAGCTCGAATGGACCCGTCCGGTAAGGCTACGGCTGCTTATAGCCTGCAGCCGTAGCTGCTAGCCAATGGGAGTGCAGGGTTTCTTCCCGCACTATTTAAACCAATACCATTTGACATTTTACAAGAACAGTTCAAATAAACCAATAACATTTAAACCTACATACATAACACCCTCCCCACTAGGTTCAGTCCATACCAAACCCCAACCTATCTAATGTATTCCTTTAAATAGGTGGGGCTCTTACGCGCTGAGACCTTCGTGGTTCAGAATCTTTATTGTTCTCACCCAGTGAGAGGGAAATGTGTCTGCTGACATTTCCCTGTTAGGACTTCCTGTGAAAGAAGACCCTGTTAGACTGTTAGAATCTGGTCTCTCCTCCCAACCCATCTCCATTCCAATGTCAACACCCAAGTCAGGTAGTGATGTACAATCTTCCACTTCTAAGGATGGATCTAGGCATTGTGACAGGGTTCGGGATGGTTCCTGTCGTAATGACTCTACTTCTAAGGATGGATCTTGGCATTGTGACAGGGTTCGGGATGGTTCCTGTCGCAATGGCTCTACACATAGGGTTGATTCCTGTTTGCTGATATTCCTCCTGTTCCTCCCCTTCCCCTAGAAGAGACATCAGATGAGGGACCTAGAGAGAGACAGGGCGATGTTCCTGAGGGAACCGGGATCTAAGTTGGTCAATGTGCCTGCTCCAGAGGAGGCCATCCTCTGTTTGAACCCTGTAAGAAAGAGGGCCAGTGATGTGAGTTATTTCAGCAGGAATCCACAAAGGTTCACCTGTAAGGTTCCTAGCATAGACAGAATCTCCCACACTAAAAGAACGAACTTTGGAAGTGGAATCCAGTGGTGTATTGGGTGCATAAGTGGGATGAAGTCGGTCAAGGGAAGACCTAAGTTTCCTGCCCATTAACAACTCTGCTGGGGACAAGTTAGTTGATGGGCTAGGAGTGATGTGCTGAACACTAAGAAGCTTTTCAAGCTTCTCAGTGATGTCCCCAGGACCCAGCTGCTGAAGCTTTTCTTTGGTAAAGCGCACCATACTCAGCCCGGCCGCCGGGGTGCCCAGGGGCTGTGAGGGCATGTCTGATGCCCTGTTGAGCTAGAAAGGATTCAAAAATGTTAGACGTGAATTGAGGGCCATTGTCAGAGACAAGGACATCTGGTAACCCATGGGTTACAAAGAGCTTTCTGAGCTGCTTGATAACAGCCTCAGTAGTAGTAGAAGTCATGAGAATAACCTCTAGCCATTTGGAGTATGCATCTACAATTACTAGAAACGTGTGCCCTCTTGTAGGGCCTGCAAAATCAATGTGGATTCTAGACCATGGGCCCCTAGGACATTCCCATTCCTGTGTGGGGGCGTGAGGTGGGGCAGGCCTGACTACCTGGCAATTGGGACAAGAGGCAACCCAGTTTTCAACCATTTTGTCAATACCTGGCCACCATACATAACTCCTGGCCAAACCTTTCATCCTTACAATCCCAGGATGACCCTCATGTAACATTTCCAAAACCTCCCTTTGCAGTTTTGCAGGAATAACCACCCTGTTACCCCACAAAATACATCCTCTTAATACAGATAATTCAGTTTGCCTGGATTTGAAAGGTTGGGCAAAGTGAGGTAGATCTTGAAGAGGCCAACCTTTCTTAATCCAGCCCATAACAGGTGCCAACACAGCATCTTTGGCAGATTCTCTGGCAATCTCAGCAGCATGGACTGGAAGCTTAGCAACGGTCTCCAGGAAAAGGTGTGAGTCTCAAGTTCAAAGTCCTCCTTGTGGCAAGGTAGTGGGCAACGACTCAGTGCATCAGCATGTCCAATGTCCTTGCCAGGCCTGTGAATCAGTTTGTAGGAGTAGGCTGCAAGAAATTCAGTCCACCTCAGCATTCTTGGTGACAGGATAATAGGTGTAGGTTTGTCTCCTGCCACGATGCCAAGCAAAGGTTTGTGATCTGTAACAATGGTGAATGACCTGCCATACAGATATTCATGAAATTTCTTAACAGCTGCAACAACTGCTAAGGCCTCCTTGTCCAATTGGCTGTAGTTCCTCTCTGCTTTGGACAGCGAGAGTAAATGCAATTGGGGCTTCCGCCATTGGGAAGCCTGTGGCTCAAAACCCCTCCCACTCCAAAAGGGGATGCATCACAAGTCAGAACAACAGGCAAATTCTCAGAGAATTGAATCAACACAGCATCAGACGTGATTAGTCTCTTAATACTGTTAAATGCTGACTGTTCCTTCCGCCCCCAGATCCAAGCAGCCTTCTTATCAAGTAAACGATGTAAGGGTTCAGCAATAGATGCTTTGTGAGGTAGAAACATGTGGATAAAAGTTAATAAGGCCAAGGAAGGCTTGCAGATCTGACTTGCAACGAGGTTTAGGGGCTTCCTTGATCGCTTTAACCTTGGCATCAGTGGGGTGGATGCCCTGTTTATCAATCATGTACCCCAGGAACTCAACTCTGTCTGTTTTGAGAGTGCATTTGTCTTCCTTGACTTTCAAACCTGCTTTTCTGAATCTGGTAAGGACTTCTCTGAGTCTCTCTTGAAGCTGAGTGTCATTTTCAGCAGAGATTAACACATCATCAAAATAAGGCACTACCCCTGGCAGTCCTTGCAACATTCTTTCCATAAGACTTTGAAAATGCCAGGTGCCACGCTTACTCCAAATTGTAGTCTTTACATTTGAAGGCACCTCTATGAGTCACAATTGTTTGTGCCTCTGCAGTGGCATCATCAACTGTTAATTGTTGATATGCCTGAGCTAAGTCCAGTTTAGCAAATACTGTACCCCTGCCAAGGGAATGGAGCAGATGATGCACAACAGGTACAGGGTATGCGCTCTGCTGCAGCGCATGGTTAAGTGTCCCCTTGTAGTCACCACAGATTCTCACTGACCCATCAGCCTTGACTGGTGTGACTATGGGTGTTTCCCATCTGGAGTGGTCAGTAGGTTCCAAAACCCCTTGGGCGATGAGCTTATCTAATTGTGCATCAATTTTTTCCTTTAAAGCAAATGGAACCCTCCTGGGCTTTAAACGAATTGGGGCACCTTGGGGTCTAAACTGAAAGCAATAGGGGTCCCCATATACTTGCCCAGTCCTTCGCTGAAGACCTCTGGAAACTCAGACTTCAAGGACTCTTCCCAGTCAGAACTGCTCACGTGATGGATGCCAGTCACCTCGATGCCAAGTGGCTTGAACCACTCAAGTCCCAGCAAACTTGGGCGATCCTTGTCCACGATGGTCAGTGGCAAACGCTTGGTGTGGCCTTTAAACTGCACGCTGAATTCTCGCTCCAACTACTGGAATCTTGTTCCCTTGGTAGTCTTTGAGGGTCAGTGCTTGCTTCTGGAAATGTTTTTTTTTTTTTTTTTGAAAGAGTCTGTGGATAGTGTCCCATGACACCATAGATAAATAAGAGCCTGAGTCCACTTCCATGTGGCACGGTCTCCCTTCAATAAACACCTTCACATGTACTTTTCTGCTATTTAAATGTGAAGAATGACCAATGGTTATTGTTTGGTGAGTTTCACTCTTGCCATTTGCTTTTAAATTTCGCCCCATTTTTCCAATTAAATTGTTGGGCTTAAAATCTTCCTCAGGAAATTTCTTCCTAAATGGTGGAGTTCTGGATGATTTGCAGACTCTGGCTATATGACCCCGTTTCTCACAACGTAGGCAAATGGAGTCAAAGAACTTGCATTCAGTGCGGGGTGGCCCCCACATCCTCTGCAATAGAATCCTTGCCTGTTTTTCTCAGAGTCTTTTCTTTCTTCTCCATTCTGAGCTTAAAAATCCCTCTTCTTCCTCACTGCTATCCGAATCAGAGTCTATTTGTTTGCAATGAGTTGTTGAGGATTTTTCCCCATCAGAATGGCTTGAGGCCTGGCTCGAGGCCTTGTTAATCTTTTTCATGGCCGCAGCTGAGGACTTGGTGGCTTCTGCTGAAACAGCCTCTTCAATAGCCTCTTTAAGCGTGATTTTTGGTTTCATTAACAGTTTGCTTTGTAAGATCTTATCTTTAAGGCCCAAAACAAACCGATCGCATGGCCTCTTCTACGCTGGTAAAGTCACAAGCACCCCAATGTCCCTTAAGCTTGCCACGAAGTCATTAACACTCTCGCTATCCCCTTGATCCCGACGGTAAAATTCGTGTCTCTTAATGAGGCACGATACTTGTGGGGCGAATGGGCTCTTAAAAGTCTTTCTAATTCGGCCATTCCATTACCTTCAATTCGCTGTTCCCGCCAACGCTTCGCCATTTTGAAGACTGCCGACCGCAGTGTGTGAGAAAGACCGCCTCTTCCGCTCTCGGGATGCCGGGAGATCGCTCTTCCAGGAACATGTGGAACCGGTCTGCATACGATTCCCAGTCTTCCGTCGCCGGATCGAACGGTGCTGGGGGTGTTCAGCGCAGCCATCTCACTCTGTTGCTTGTTCGTCGCGCCTCTCTTCAGGGAAATCCCACCTTCGCCGCCAGTGTTAAGTTTGCATGAAGAGTCAGACGCGAGGAGTTCCAGCAAAAGGCTTTATTAGTGACAACAGCTCGAATGGACCCGTCCGGGTAAGGCTACGGCTGTTTATAGCCTGCAGCCGTAGCTGCTAGCCAATGGGAGTGCAGGGTTTCTTCCCACACTATTTAAACCAATACCATTTGACATTTTACAAGACCAGTTCAAATAAACCAATAACATTTAAACCTACATACATAACACATATTGTTGGGGGCAATATGCTGACTCTGTAAACCACTTAGAGAGTTAACCACTTTCAGCCTGCAGCTTTCCAAATGAAGCTAAGCTCACCCATTCTCAGGCATTCTTTCAACGTTCTGATCATGTGTACAAACCAGAAAGCTTCTCCAGAGAATGTACACAATTGATTAGAAATTGGATTAAGGTAGCACTGCTCAGGGCTGGAGAAGGGATTGAGCAGAAATGGAGAAGGAGGAGGGGGACATAACAAGCACAAAACATGACTTTTCAAGAATCATTTTGTTGGCATCTTCTAACACTACTTTTCTTTTTATTATTATTATTCTCAAATTAACTATGAGATAAATAAGCACCATTTCATACCAGCAGAATTCTACCTGAACTGCATTAAAAGGTTATTCTGGGAGTCAGTGGGAAAGGCAGAAAAACTGTTTGTATTCATATCAAAGAAATCCAGACCCTAAAACATCATTTTGCAAATCCTAGATGATACATCTTTAATGCCAAAGATCAAAGAAGAAGTTCACACACTTTATTCAAGACTCTAGGGAAGTGGATATAAATAAGGAGGACAAAGATTCCTTCTCTTGACTTATGTCTCTGTTTGCACAGCAAACTGGTCTATCAACCATGGTTAACCAACCATGACATCTAAAAGACAATGAGGTTTGTTTGGTTTTAGCTTAGCCATTGCAGTTCACAAGAAGCAAAACAAAAAAAATCCTTCCTAGTTTACTCTCTTACAGCATCTGATGTGCCAGGAGCAATAAAATCATGAAGACCAAATGTATTCCACAATAAGCATCCTTTAATTTTATAGCCAGGCAAGGAGCATTATAAACTTAGCAGGCACCACAGAAAAACTATTAGCCACCTGTGAGTTTTCCATAAAATGCCTAAAACACCACAAAGTTCTGCTATTCCTCCAATCTTCCCAGCTATCACTGCCTCAATCGGTGGAGAACGGGTAATATGGAAATGACTCTTAACTGTGCACTCTTTCCTAAATTGTTCAGGTGTCTGACAACGGTCAATCAGGTTGGTATGTGCATGGAGGTAAGTGCATGCATGTATAAAAGGGCAGGCAAAAAGTCAAATTGCTGCAACCAAAAACCCCATTCCTTTTGTGCATGCATTTTTTAATCTGCATATATAAGAATGTGCAATCTTTCAACTATCACTAAACATGCATCATTCATTGAAAAGGTTTTAATTGTTCCAAAATTCATCTTAAAAATATAAATTTGCCAAGTCCAGAAGTAATAGGTTATTTCCTTCAAAGAAGTGGGTGGTATTTAAACCAAACATCCTCCCCAGCTCCCATTTCCCCAAACCAAATTTTCAAACCAATGGATTCTATACATTGAATTAGCAGTAATAGCAGTATCTGTTGCACTTTGCATGTAAACATTTTTAAATGAGAAGTTAAATTTGGGCATTACAGACACAGCTTTGTCAGTCATCACTTTCATCATAGTCATGTTCCCAGTTTTCCAGCTGTTTGTGTGGCACTCATCCATGGTGAATAGTAATAATGATCATTGCTTTTCAAAGAGATTTCTAAATGTTAATTAAATGCAGATTAGGAAATTTATATGGCACAGGGAAAGATGCTGGCATTCTGTCAATGACATAGGCATTCTGATTTCCCCTTACCTGCATGCACTTTTATCTTACATTCAACCTGTCTGGAGGAAGCATAGTTCCTCCATTGCTACATTATTCAGATAAAAGAAAATGTTAGAACTAAAAGGAAAAGAAAACATTCAGCCATTATCAAACATAGGGTTCTTGGGACAACTCGCACATTTAACAATGGAACAGGTAAGATCACCAAAGAAGTGAAAGACTTTGGTGAAAATTCAGCTGTGAATGTTGATATACCATTAAAACACCAAATGAATCACATAAACCAGCCAAGGCAGGAATTCAATATCTCTCATATGGAATATTTGACTCAAAATGTTGTCACAGTGCATGTTATTTTGAAGCATCACCAGCAGGAATGGCTTCTTTGTTACAATTTACTTCATTTATAATTCACTCATTATTTTCTTCTTTCGAACTCTCTGATGAAGGTCACCTTCTTTGTGATCTGGCTAAGCCGCCTGGGTTTAGATAAGGCAGCTTGGGCTTAATAGCACATTGAAGTATAACTTTGGAGAAATAGAGTCTACTGGAGAAATAATTCACCTGCTTTCAATGGAGATATGAGATTCAGGATCTTGTACAATAACTAGAAACCCAGTTCATATAACATTCCTCACCTACAAAGCTTTTATTAGCTTAAGTGTCACATAAACTCATACATAGCAGTGGTGGGAGTCAACAAATTTTACTACCAGTTCTATGAGAGCTGCTTTATGTGCTTACATGTGCTTCATGCACAGCATTCAAAAACCACTGATTTTAAGCTTCAAAACTTACCTTCTATTCAGTGCTGGTGAGTAAAACAGCTGAGGCACAGAAATCCGCTCTACAGAATCAGCTGAGCTAAAGAACAAAAAAATATAGGACAAGAAAGGGTGGGGGTGGGTGGGTGGAGCCAACTGCTCACCAGAGCCACCGATTCACTAGAACCAGTGCGAACTGACAGCATCCCACCACTGATGCATGGGTATCTTGGTTGGGGTGGCACTACCCCAAACAGACCCTGTGCATAATCTAGGGTTTTCCTGGACTCACGACTCCTGCTCGAAGAGGTCAACTGCACAACCCACAGTTGGCCTTTGTGCACCAGTTATGCCCTTTCCTGGACCAACAGTTCCAGTCACTCATGCCCTAGTCACTTCCCATCTTGATTATTGCAACGTGCTCTACATGGGTTGCCCTTGAAGAACATCTGGAAGCTCCAGTTGGTGAAAATGCAGCAGCCTGCATGGTTTTGTGCAAATCCCGTGTACCCATGTTTCACCTTCCTGCGGAGCTGCATTGGTTGCCAATTTGCTTTCAGGTGCAATTCCAGGTACTGGTTGTCACCTTTAAAGCCCTTCATGGCTTGGGACCAGGTTATCTGAGGGAACATCTCATGCCAGTCACATCTATCCAACCCATTAGAGGGGAGGTAGGGAATGTTGCAGGTCCTATCCCTGAGGGAGATACACCTGGTGGGACCCAGAAGGGCCTCTCTGTGGTGACTCTCTCTCTAGAATATCATTCCCCAGAGATTAGAATGGCCCCCTCTAATACTCTTCCAGAAGGCACTGAAGACCTGGTGGGCCTAAGGAACCCAGAGCAGGATGGAGCCCATCAAATGGCTCGTGATCTGCTGTTGTCAGGGCGGGATGGGAGTTGGGGGTTATTTTTTTCCAGATTTTGTTCTACTGTATTTTAATTTATTTGATCTTTTTGTTAGTTTTTATTGTTTTTTATTTTAAATATGGTTTTACATTCTGTAAGCCACATCAAGTCGCCATGGGTGAATAGGTGGCAATATAAATCCAATCAATCAATAGTCATAGTCATGTTTTCCACTACAGTTTGGGCAAGTTTATAAGGAGTTTGAGAGAGACTAGGCACCAAAATCTGGTGAAAATAGGTATGTGTGGCAAAGTCTTTCAAAGTAAGATCCCTAACAGCTTTCCTTTTCATCATTTACCAAGAGCTTTTGTCACACATTCCTTTTACATCACTTCAGGCTTTCATTGATCCTTGCATGGCATTTCTTATCTTTGGTAGTTGTCATTCCAGATCTACAGATGAATTATTTCTTTATGCATAGAAACTCTTACCTCTGATAGCTGGTATTTGATCTGGTCTGTTGCCTTTCTTTTTTTCATCCTCCAGTGCATGTCCACATTTTCCTCAGGTTCAAATTCTATATATCCATTTCTTCCAATCTTCTATTTCCTGTAACATATGGGTTTCCTGGTTCAGATTTGAACCTAAATTGAAGATTGAAGGGATCATAGAATTTTGGTCTCCGCTGTAGTCCTGACTGTATAAACCAATTAGGTTGGTAAAACATGATGCATGAAAATAACTTACTTATTTTTGGTTTATGTAAATTACACTTCTACCTCATTCAGAATTTAAAAGGTGTTGAACCTAATTAATAATTAGATGGCAAATTACCAGAGAGTCCCACAGTTCTAGGCCCGATTGGAACATACTGTAGAAGAAACATTCTAGGAGAAAGCAATGTGAACAGTTTATATTCTGTTGACAAGAAAACTGTATAGATCTATCCAGGTTATCATTAGGATTTGAATTTGATTCTTTAGCATCTTTAACTTTTATATAGACATGAGCTTTGGTGGCTCAGGCTGTTAAATGCCTGCTCTTAAGATCCAGCTGTCTACAATTACTGTAGGCTCAAATCCCACCAGGCTCAAGGTTGACTCAGCCTTCCATCTCTCGGGTAGGTAAATTGAGGACCCAAGATTGTTGGGGGCAATTAGCTGACCTTGTAAAATGCCGCTTAGTAATAAGCAGGCATATACAATGGAATGAAGGCTGTTGCTGAGCGATTGGGTTGTGCTCAAAAATTGTACCTGAGTCTTCGGAGAAGGCATATAAAATGTAATTAAAAAATAATAATAATAAAATAAATAAATAAATAAATAAATAAAAAAAAAAAAAAAATATAAATTTGAGATCTAATTCATGTGGCCAAGGTCCAGTTGAGATTATATTCTTAGGACTGATGTCTTAATATTTTTAAAACAAATTTGGAAGCTATGCTTTTAAATATGATGCACTAATTTGTAGATTTCACCAACTTCTAGGAATCTACTATGCATTCAGTTTTTATCCAGTTTGCCTGATTTCTGAACTGAGATTAATCATAGATTCCTAAAA
>CM019148.1:326510297-326748176 GCA_009733165.1 Naja naja | reverse complement strand
TCATCGCCCAAGGGTTTTGGAACACTGACCACTCCAGATGGGAAACACCCATAGTCACACCAGTCAAGGCTGATGGGTCAGTGAGAATCTGTGGTGACTACAAGGGGATGCTTAACCATGCACTGCAGCAGAGCATACCCTGTACCTGTTGTGCATCATCTGCTCCATTCCTTGGCAGGGGTACAGTATTGCTAAACTGGACTTAGCTCAGGCATATCAACAATTAACAGTTGATGATGCCACTGCAGCACAAACAATTGTGACTCATAGAGGTGCCTTCAAATGTAAAAACAATTTGGGAAAGGTGGCACCTGGCATTTTTCAAAGTCTTATGGAAAGAATGTTGCAAGGACTGCCAGGGGTAGTGCCTTATTTTGATGATGTGTTAATCTCTGCTGAGAATGACACTCAGCTTCAAGAGAGACTCAGAGAAGTCCTTACCAGATTCAGAAAAGCAGGTTTGAAAGTCAAGGAAGAAGACAAATGCACTCTCAAACAGACAGAGTTGAGTTCCTGGGGTACATGATTGATAAACAGGGCATCCACCCCACTGATGCCAAGGTTAAAGCGATCAAAGGAAGCCCCTAAACCTCGTTACCAGTCAGATCTGCAAGCCTTCCTTGGCCTTATTAACTTTACCACATGTTTCTACCTCACAAGCATCTATTGCTGAACCCTTACATCGTTTACTTGATAAGAAGGCTGCTTGGATCTGGGGGCGGAAGGAACAGTCAGCATTTAACAGTATTAAGAGACTAATCCGTCTGATGCTGTGTTGATTCAATTCTCTGAGAATTTACCTGTTGTTCTGACTTGTGATGCATCCCCTTTTGGAGTGGGAGGTTTTTGAGCCACAGGCTTCCCAATGGCGAGGAAGCCCCAATTGCATTTTACTCTCAGCGCTGTCCAAAGCAGAGGAACTACAGCCAATGGACAAGGAGGCCTTAGCAGTTGTTGCAGCTGTTAAGAAATTTCATGAATATCTGTATGGCAGGTCATTCACCATTGTTACAGATCACAAACCTTTGCTTGGCATCGTGGCAGGGAGACAAACCTACCTATTATCCTGTCACCAAGAATGCTGAGGTGGACTGAATTTCTTGCAGCCTACTCCTACAAACTGATTCTGAGCCCTGGCAAGGACATTGGACATGCTGATGCACTGAGTCGTTGCCCACTACCTTGCACAAAAGGAGGACTTGGGAGACTCACACCTTTTTCTGGAGACCGTTGCTAAGCTTCCAGTCCATGCTGCTGAGATTGCCAGAGAATCTGCCAAAGATGCTGTGTTGGCACCTGTTATGGGCTGGATTAAAAGGTTGGCCTCTTCAAGATCTCTACCTCACTTTGCCCAACCTTTCAAATCCAGGCAAACTGAATTATCTGTATTAAGAGGATGTATTTTGTGGGGTAACAGGGTGGTTATTCCTGCAAAACTGCAAAGGGAGGTTTTGGAAATGTTACATGAGGTCATCCTGGGATTGTAAGGATGAAAGGTTTGGCCAGGAGTTATGTATGGTGGCCAGGTATTGACAAAATGGTTGAAAACTGGGTTGCCTCTTGTCCCAATTGCCAGGTAGTCAGGCCTGCCCCACCTCCGCCCCACACAGGAATGGGAATGTCCTAGGGGCCCATGGTCTAGAATCCCATTGATTTTGCAGGCCTAAAGAGGGCACACGTTTCTAGTAATTGTAGATGCATACTCAAATGGCTGAGAGGTTATTCTCATGACTTCTACTACTACTGAGGCTGTTATCAAGCAGCTCAAAGCTCTTTGTAACCCATGGGTTACCAGATGTCCTGTCTCTGACAATGGCCCTCAATTCGTCTAACATTTTTGAATCCTTTCTAGCTCAACAGGGCATCAGACATGCCCTCACAGCCCCTGGGCACCCTGACCAGCGGCCGGCTGAACGTATGGTGCGCTTTACCAAAGAAAAGCTTCAGCAGTGGGTCCTGGGGACATCACTGAAGCTTGAAAAGCTTCTTAGTGTTCAACACACACTCCTCTAGCCCATCAACTAACTTGTCCCCAGCAGAGTTGTTAATGGGCAGGAAACTAGGTCTTCCCTGACCGACTTCATCCCACTTATGCACCCAATACACCACTGGATTCCACTTCCAAAGTTCGTTCTTTTAGTGTGGGAGATTCTGTCTATGCTAGGAACCTTACAGGTGAACCTTTGTGGATTCCTGCTGAAATAACTCACATCACTGGCCCTCTTTCTTACAGGGTTCAAACAGAGGATGGCCTCCTCTGGAGCAGGCACATTGACCAACTTAGATCCGTTCCTCAGGAACATCGCCCTGTCTCTCTCTAGGTCCCTCACTGATGTCTCTCTAGGGAAGGGAGAACAGGAGGAATATCAGCAAACAGGAATCAACCTATGTGTAGCGAGCCATTGCGACAGGAACCACCGAACCCTGTCACAATGCCAAGATCCATCCTTAAGTAGAGTCATTATGACAGGAACCATCCGAACCCTGTCACAATGCCTAGATCCATCCTTAGAAGTGGAGATTGTACATCACTACCTGACTTGGGTGTTGACATTGGAATGGAGATGGGTTGGGAGGAGAGACCAGATTCTAACAGTCTAACAGGGTCTTTTCTTTCACAGGAAGTCCTAACAGGGAAATGTCAGCAGACACATTTCCTCTCACTGGTGAGAACAATAAGATTTGAACCACGAAGGTCTCAGCAACGCGTAAGAGCCCCACCTATTTAAAGGAATACATTAGATAGGTTGGGGTTTGGTATTGACTGAACCTAGTGGGGAGGGTGTTATGTATGTAGGTTTAAATGTTATTGGTTTATTTGAACTGGTCTTGTAAAATGTCAAATGGTATTGGTTTAAATAGTGCGGGAAGAAACCCTGCACTCCCATTGGCTAGCAGCTACGGCTGCAGGCTATAACAGCCGTAGCCTTACCGGACGGGTCCATTCGAAGCTGTTGTCACTAATAAAGTCTTTGCTGGAACTCCTCACGTCTGACTCTTCATGCAAACTTAACAATATGGGTCCTCATTTTACTGACCTGATTGGCTGGGTCTTCTGTTGCCCTGCACAGGAGAACAGAGCTGGAAAGCAGGTTAGTAGGGTGGGAGGGAATGGGATTTTGCAGTATCCTTCCTCTGCCATGCCCACCAAGCCACGCCCACCATGCCACACCACACCCACTAAGCCACGCCCACAGAAGCACTAGTAAAATTTTTTGAATCCCCCCACTGGGAAGACTGAGTCAATCTTGAGCTGCTCAGAATTAAACTCCTGGAGTGAGCAGTGAGTTAGCCTGTACTGCATTCTAACCACTGCGCCACCACAGCTCTTATATACCTAGAATGAACTACTATATTCTTCACCTTAGAGGGCAAAGCTTGTACTTGTCCAGATGAAAAATATATTATTATGACTATACTAATATTCCTATTTTATCTTGGAGGTAATTATATTAAACCACAGCATGGAGCATACTTTTTAGATTAGGACTTCCCCTAACTGAGTGTGGCTAACACCTTATATTTTCAAAAGGCAAATAACATATTTTGGTGGGCAACTTAATACTGTGCAGCTTCCTTTTTTGCAAGTGAGGACGTAAACATTGTACAATATTTCAATGGGGAAGGGCGGAAAATGCAATAAACAAGGGGGATGGATAATAGAATTTATACACGATAAAACTTGAAGTGCTCTGTTTCAGATGGCAGAGGGATGGCAGTACTTAATACACACAGCCTTGATTGTTTCTATTTTCTCCCTACCAAACCTATAAGATGCCCATCCCCCAAAACAAAACAAACGTGTGCACTGCTTTAAAGTGTCCTTGTAATAAAATATTCACAACAAGCTGGATTGACCTTGAATGGCAACAGGTGAAAGAATCACTTAAGAGCCAGTGGCCTAGTGAACTAAATGGTTTATATTTACTGATGATGCTTCAAAGATGCTGACCGAGTAGGAGGGATAAGTAATGAGAAGGCCATTCAGGTGGGTAATTTACACTGCCTTTTCCTTCGTCTTGTCTTTGTAAAGCAATAGGCCAAAGATAAGTAAGCTGCAGCTCTACCTTTGCTCAGGGCTATTCAGCAAGCTGCCAATGCTCATCTAGGAGACCAGTATACACAGTAGGTGTTTGCATGATTAATACATTTATGTTGTATCATCAAAGTAATTTGGTCATTTTAAGTGGATGTTCAAGAAATTCAAGTAAAGCCTCAATTTCATGGATCCCATTTAAGAGAATCAGATGCTACAGGCAAAAGATTGGTCCAGATATCCTCTGAAAAAATGGGTGAAATCATTGCATCTGAAGTAGTCTGGAAGCGGAATTTATTTGAGTAGTAATAGCAACTCAGGAGTTTTAGTTGCTGACAATACATTTGCATTAAGCCAAAAAATAATTTAATTGACTGTATTACCTTTCTGTAGTTTTGAACAATTCAGATTTTACTTACAATGATAAAATGATTTAAAAACACGATTATCAATCATTTAATCTAAATTATTAACTCCATTAACCCATCACAAAGAAAAAAGGAAAGGGAGGATAAGGAAAGGAAAAGTTTATTATAAAAGTAACAATCATAATTAACAGTTGGTTCCAACATCTTCTAAATATGTTTTTCAACTTTAATTGTATAATAGAATTGTGAATTAAAAAAGGAACTAAGCTCTCACAATAACAATAAAAAGAGTATAATAATTTTGGCTTTTGAGGTTTGATAACTTGGATTTCATAGAGAAAGAGGAGTCAAAATGAATGCTCAGTAATAAATCTGGAAATCAGGAAAGTTAAAACCCCTTTCACGATGTAGGAGTTGCAGTTGGTGCAGAATGCGGCCGCGCGGGTGGTGATGGGAGTTACCCGGTTCTCCCATGTTACCCCCTCCTCGTGGCCTGCATTGGTTGCCGATTGCGCTCCGGGTAAGATTCAAGGTTTTAGTTTTGACATTCAAAGTCCTACACGACATGGGTCCCCAATATCTGAGGGAGCGTCTTCTTCCAATAGCTAGTGCCGCCGCCTGTGTGGGCTCATAGGCAAGGACTCCTTGGGGTTCCATCGGCAGGTCAATGCCGGTTGGTACTTCCCCGACGAGCCTTCTCTGTTGCGCCCCGACCTCTGGAATCAACTGCCTCTGGAGCTCTGTCTGGCCCCTGATCTCCGCACCTTCCACCGCAAATTAAAGACCTGGTTGTTTGACCAACCCGGGCTGTGACCCTTCCTTGGGGAGGGATGGTTTTTAATGTATTTTATTGTTGTGTTTTATATTTGGGCTTGTTTGGTTTAATGTCTTTTTAAATATTTATTGTTCTGTGTTTTTAGTTGTGAGCACCGAGTCTTCGGAGATGGGGTGGCATACAAGTTCAAAATAAATAAATAAATAAATAAATAAATAAATAAATAAATAAATATAGGAGATTTAGGCAAATAAAACCCACATGTTTGCACTTCCCACAAAACCCGTAATAACCTTGATAAACAGATTAAGAGAGAATCCCTTTGAATGATTTTTTTAAATGTATAAAATGTATACATTTTTTCCTGTCTTACTCCCAACAACTCTAGCCAATTTATCATTTAAAAGTAAAAATTAAAAAAGGAAAAAGGAATCACGAACAGATATAAAAACAATGTATAATCACAAATCCCATCCAGCAGGTGCTCCATCTTTCCCTTGTCCCAAAGATTGGGAGAAAAGCCATGCCTTTATTAACTTCCTGAACATCATCGGAGCAGGAGCCATGCAGTTTGTTTGTTTGTTTGTTTATTTATTTATTTATTTATTTATTTATAATAGTTATATTTCTCCATAAACTCACTTGAATTTTGTTTGTGTGTTTACTTCAGTATTGATCCAAGATAAACAGTTTTAAATATTTATTCTATAAATAAATATGTTTTCTTAGGTAATTATTCCAAAGTAGGAATTCAAATGTGAAGTAAAATCCCATTTTTAAAAACATTTCCATAAATATATTACAAGCTATGCAAATGTATGACTTGTTCCAATTAATTCAGCAACCTGATAATTTACAAAAATGTTGTACTATATCAAATAAAATTTGTTATGCAGCATTAATTTGTTTCAGGGTAATTCATTTGGATCTCTTTGCTCCATCAAGTGGTCATCCAGAGCTTTCCAGTCTCAATATGATAAGGACTCACCCCATTTTTAAGATTTATTTCATTCTGCCTTCTCCTTCATTAAGCTATAAAACGTTTGACTGCTGCAATTTTCAGTTTTAAAGTACTAAATAATAGCTAACAGCAGAGGCAGCCCAAAGCATTTGACTGACCGAAACTAAGAATGCATAATGAATGGCTCCCACATAAAGTAATCCAGTGATCCCCAACCTTTCTGGCTTGGTGGCCTGGTGGGAGGAAGAGGGGATGGTTCTGCACATGCACACATGCACAGCTCCATTTTCATGTGCCTGCCATTCAGAGCTTCACGTGTGAGTATCCACCACTGGTGCAAGTGGAGCTGCATGTGCGCTTGCATGCTTGCCTACCACTTGTGCATCCTGTTTCCGAATGGGCTGTGGCCCACTAGTGGACTGTGGCCCAGGGTTTGGGAAACACCTGCAGCAATCAACCAGAATGATCACTGTTCTCCTGAGGATAGAAGACAGAAGATAGTCAAGATAGTTCAGTTCAGATAGAGTTCAGTTCTTTGCTACTATTCACAATTTGCCACATGAAGGTATTGTTCACTCTGCCTAATGATTTGGGCTTACCCAGCTAATTAATTTGTGGTCTACTTTATCAAATGTCTTATTGAAGTCCATGTATATTCTATCAACTGCTAATTTTGTCACACTGTCAAAGAATGCAGTAAGTTTTGTCTGGCATGATCTGTTTTTGATAAGCCCATGTTCACCTCTGGTTACAACTTTGGTTGCCTCTATTATGACTTACCTAGTTACCCCTTCTCTCTCCCCCCACCATCCACACAATATGTCCCCTTTGATTCAATACCACCAGGAAAGCGCAGGTATGCTTCCCATCTGCCCATTCCAATCTTCTTGCTCACCCAACATGGGTAAATTCTAATCATGCTTTCCTCCCCACAACTTGATTGGTCCCTATAGCCACCCTACAGTTGGGAGATTGGCAATTTGGAGAAAAACTCAGGGTAGCCTCCTACCCTATCACAACCCTAATTTTTTCTTTTTGGGGGGACAAATTCTTGCAGTTTTCTTATCAAGATTTTGAAAGTGCCTTGCCATTGCTTACTTCCTAGGGCTGAAAGAAAATGACTGGCCCAAGGACAGTCAGCTGGCTTTGTGTCCAAAGCAGGATTCATCTGTTACCTGTTTCTAGCTTAACCATTACACCATACTAGCTCTCTATTACAAACGATATAGGAGTTGGTAATTATAGAAGACCTATTGGTAGATAATTGAAGGAGAGTAATTAATGAATTTCTGGAAAATATGCTCTGTTAAAATGCCACCAATTAATGTTCATATACAGTAAAGTATCCCACTAATCCATTATTTGGAGCAATTGCATAAATCCAGTCTGCAGATACTAAAAAAAAAGACTGATTTTGCTTGTGGATGGTAGAATTATTCTTTCAGGAGAAAGAAATACTGTGGGGTTGACTCATACTGAGCTTCAGTGTGATGAATGAGGGAGCTACTACTGTATCTATGGATTTATGATGCAATAACTTGGGGGCAGGAAAAATGGCTTTAACATGGACATATTATACCATTCAGTTAAGAAAGCAAAGTAATGTACAGGTATTCATTGATCTATAACCACAATTGGAATCAAAACCTCTGTTGCTAAGCAATGTGGTTGTCAAGTAAGTTGCACCAATTTTACAACCTTTTTTGCCACAGTTATCTGATTCATCATGGTTGTTAAGTGAATCACATGATTGTTAAATGAACCAGCCTTTCCCCATTGACTTTGGATGTTGGAAGCCACGGGACAAGGTCATAAGTGGTGATCACATGACCACGGGATGCTGCAACTATTATAAATGCATACCAGTTGCCAAGTATGGGAATTTTTATCACATGACTATGATTATGTACTTTATTGTAAAATGATACAAATTGAAGCATTTCTCAAGGAGGTTATTTAAATCCTTGTTTTAATAAACAACAGTTTTTTTAAAAAATGAAGCAACTAATACATTTTAAGAATTTCCTAGGGTAATTCTTGAACCTTCTTTCCTGTTGCAATAGGAGCATATTTTCACAGAAAGTTAACTCCAGATGTTGCTGGTGGAGGGACAATAAATAGAGGCTTTCATTGAATGGAATTCATTCATTACATCCCCATACTATGTAACAATTGATTAACGACCACTTCCTTCTGAAATAGCACTTGACAGAGAAAGTCTCAGGGTAATACTGAGATTTGTTAAGTACCTGTTGTTAAAGATCTCTGCAGTAATAAAACAATCAGTCCTACTTACCTACTCATACTTGACGTTACTTAACTACTCAACTGTCTCCATGAAAGTAGTAGAAAAGATTCAGAGATAGTGGAACAAGACAGATGAGGTTATATGAATAATTGAGGATTCTTTGTCTTACGATTCTGGTACTAGAATATGAGTAAACTCAAGTTGTTTTACCATTTTTGTTTGTAAAGCTGGGTTATTATTTTTTCTGGGAAAACTTTAGTTAATAGTTTTCTGAGAAAAGTATTGAAGCTTCTTCTTTCATATTTTATATATTCTTCTTTTATTATCCAATTTATAGAAACTAATTCACTATGGTCCCAAAACAATCAATCTGTAAACATTTCAGAAATATTTGTTTCTTGAAGTTAATGTGGATTTGTTAAAAATACATGTCTTGAAGAACAATATTATGTTTTCAGAAGGTAACAACTTTGCTTGATTATGAGAATATTATGGTTATAATATATAAACAAAGCTTTTTACACCATATACCACGCTAGCCTCATTAGCAAACAGATTATTAATAAATCTAAAATTGAGTTGAAATCCACACTTAAAGTATATTCCTCAGTGGTTTCTCAATGTATTTCAAGGAGACATGAAGTGGGATACTCACTTTAATTTTTTTTATTAACAAAGTGGGCAAAAAGCTAATGGTCTAGAAGAAGAAACAAAGCACAAAATGATCTTGATAGTTTGGTGAAGTGGATGAAAAATAACAAAAAGAAATTTAAACATTTGGCAATAGCTGTGAAAATAATCCTGAATTGTAATTAATCAGACATTGAATATGAGCCAGCAGTGTGATATGGCTGCACAAAAAGACAAATAGAATAATAGGCTAAATTAATAGAAGTAAGTTCCCAAATTATAAAACACAATATTTCTATTCTGCTCCACATTAATAAGATTTCACTGAAGCACTATGCCCAGTTCAGAATAACACAGGTCAGCTAGACCATCTAAATCAGATCCAAAATAGCATAACAAAGTTTAAAATATATTGAGTGAAAATGAACACTAAATTTCATAAGGATAGGTTGAGCAAATGGATATATTTAGTCTCGAGAAAAGATGGTATTAAAGCAAGCATGCTAGCATTCTTCAAATACTTGAAGAAATGTCAACAAATATATTTGAGTTTCTCTGACATCTCAAACAACAATGATTATACATTAAAAGGAGTTTAAAAGTGGAGCCAATTACCTAGATAAGGTGTTGGTTTTCCTTAGATCAATGTGAATAGACATCCATTGGGACATCCATTGGGAATAATCTGGATTCCTACACAGAGCAAGGTTGTTAAATGTGATGCCTTAAACAACCTTTTAGTTTTATATTACTAACAGAATCTGATCTTCATGTAAAGAGGTTTTTAGGACTATGATACAAAAGTTCAGTAGGTTCAGTAGACAGAACCATAGAGGTCAATACTGTAATTAAACATTATGATATTTCCTTGGGAACTGTTAAGATTAATTCGAAGTTTTATAATCCTGCAATAATTTCTAAATTATATTTGTTATTAGGAACATGTATGCCAATGGTCAGATAGTATCATTGACACAGTGGGCATGGATTTGGGCAGACTCCATCAGACAGTGGAGGATGGTGTGTGTGTGTGTGCCTGGCATGCTATGGTCCATGGATCGAGTCACGAAGAGTCAGGCATGATTTAGCAACTGAACAAGAACAACATGTATGTGAAATGATATTAACGATACTAATAAAACTCTGCTAAAATGAGCAAAAGTAATTGACCTACAGAACCTGAGTTCAGTTTTCAGAAACATCTGGTCAACAAAGATGTCTCCTGGCTTCAGCATAAACAAAAGTAAACTGCTTTACTGTTTGGAATGTGCCTGGCATTTTCAGAAAGTAAGATGCAGTGAATTGAGCTGGGGAATGGAAAAACATTTAAAGTGAAGACTGTTAGACATCAAGGGATCTGGAAGAAGAATGAATTGCTGCAAGGTAAGATCCTCCGTCGTTAAAAATTGTACTTGAGTTCCACGTACTTCAGAGATTTCTCACCTAAATTTCACAGGGCTCCTTTAGATTTGATGACAAATACTTTAGAAGCTTCAAACAAGAATTATAACTTTCTTTCTATGGACCTGCTCATGTTGTAGAGATTTATAGTCTGCAAGGGAGAGGCTGCTGAATGGAAGAATTTTTTTCCTCAGATAGTACAGAAGAGTTATAGTAAAAGAAATAATATATATGAAATAATAAGAGTAGGTTTAATTACAGACAATTTTAGCTTAAGTAGCCTTAAGACACGGAGGAGAAAACACAGTGGAAATAGAAACCTGATGAAGTCAAATAGCATAAACTCTTCAGGCTGCATTTCAATAAAATACTGTAAAAGTTAAATCAATAGGGCATTGTGGATTGATTTGTTTTTAATAATAATAATAAGATTTTTCTAAAAACATTTGCTTGGGGCAACTGCAGAATAAATCACAAATAGAGGACAGAGTAGACCCTAGAATGTCACACTCCACTTTGCTTGCCAGATAAAGAAAGGCAGTGTGGGAATTTGTAGTCCAATCTGGAAAGTGAATTTCACAGAAGAGGAGAAATCCCAATGCTTCACCTTCCAAATGTTCTATTCCCTAAATATCCAGAGTATTATAGTCTCAATATCTTTGGTATCTGATTAGAGAATACTGTGTTGTGGGTAATTTCCAGTTTAACTTTGATCCAGCACGGTCTCCAGATCCACATCAGAGCAAGCATATATGCCACTCAGTTGAACTAACAAAAATAACTCCATGTTCATTTATTTGATATTACCGAACAACAAAAAGAGTTAACTGGCAAAATAGCACCCCCCCCAAAAAGAAAGTCAAAAAACAGGGGTGGCGAGGAAGAGAGTCAGGGTTAGGGAGATTGAGTGATTCAACTCAGCATTTTAGAATAGCTGAGGAAAAAAGCAAATAGGGGAAAAAAGCAAATTCAGGATAAGGGACGGGACCTTTCAGTGCCTCACCACCCCCCATAAAAATAAAACTCAGAAAAGGGTTACAAATCCCTCAAGCTGTCCTCTGTCCCAAAGCTGTGCTCTGTGATAAAAATAAACAACAAAATGAGTTCATTTTGTAAAATATGTAAATCTTGAAGAGAAGAAAATGAACATCTCATGTAGGTTGGCCTTTGTGAGATGAGAGATTGCTGGTAGAGCTGTAGGTACTGATCTCAAGGATTCTTTCTGATATTAATAACTGGCAAGCAAGGCACAGCATCTAGCTTCAGGTCAGAGATTTGCTGGGTTACCGATATGAAAATGTGTTATGAAAACAAAGGGTTTCAAATGGTGAAAGCAAATAGATGAGGCCAGTTGTTTATAAGGTTCCCAAATAACAAAATGATGAGATATTTGAGTTCAAGGGCCAGTAGATATATTTTGAAAGATTTTTTCAAAACGTTTTTACAGAACCATGCTATTTTATTTTTTCTGCTTTTATTTTATTTTATTTCATTTATTTTTTGTGCCTTTGAATCCATTTTGACTCTTGGGGACTGCCTGGGCAAATCCCTGCATTTTTTCAGAAAGGTTTTCAGAAATCAGTTGCCATTACTTCCTAGGGCTGAAAAGGAGTGATTGGCCCAAGGTCATTCAGATGGCTTTCTGCCTAAGACAGGACTAAAACTCATACTCTCCTAGTTTCTAGCCTAAGGCCTTAACCACTACATGTGTTATGTATGTAGGTTTGAATGTTATTGGTTTATTTTGAACTGTTCTTGTAAAATGTCAAATGGGATTGGTTTAAATAGTGTGGGAAAAACCCTGCACTCCGATTGGCTGGCAACTACGGCTGCTGGCTATAAAAGCAGCCGTAGCCCAGCCAAGTCGGGTCCATTCGAGCTGTAGTCACTTAATAAACTCTTCACTGAAGCTCTTTGCGTCTGACTCTTCATGCAAACTTAACACTGGCGATGAAGGTGGGATTCCCCTGAAGAAGAGACGACGCGGAAGACAAGCAGAAGAGCGAGATGGCTGTGCTGAACACCCCCCCAGCCCCGTTCGATCTGGCGGGGGAAGACTGGGAATCGTATGTGGATCGCTTCCAGATGTACTTGGAAGGAAACGACCTCGCCGATATCCCCGAGAAGCGGAAGAGGGCGGTCTTTCTCACGCACTGCGGTCCGGCAGTCTTCAAGATGGCGAAGGCATTGGCGGGAGCTGCAGACTTGAAGGTAATGGAATAGCCTGATTTAGAAAAGCTTTTAGGAGCCCATTACGCGCCACAAGTATCGTGCCTCATTAAGCGACACAAGTTTTACCGTCGGGATCAAGGGGAAAGCGAAAATGTTAATGACTTTGTGGCAAGTTTAAGGGACATTGGGGGTGCTTGTGAGTTTATCAACTTAGAAGAGGCCATGCGTGATCGGTTTGTTCTAGGCCTTAAAGATAAGGTCTTACAGAGCAAATTACTAATGAAACCTAAGATCACATTTAAGGAGGCCATTAAGGAGGAATATTTCAGCGGAAGCAACCAAGTCCTTAGCAGCAGCCATGAAGAAAATTAACAAGGCCTCAAGCCATTCTGATGTGGAAAAGTCCACAACAACCCATTGTGAGCAAATAGACTCTGATTCAGACTGTAGTGAGGTGGAGGAAGGAATTTATAGACTCAGAATGGAGAAGGAAAGGAAGGACCTTGGAAAAAAGAGGCAAGAATTTTATTGCAGAGGCTGTGGGGGCACCCCGCACTGAATGCAAGTTTTAGACACCATCTGCCTACATTGTGAGAAAAGAGGTCACCTAGCAAGAGTCTGCAAATCATCCAGAACTCCACCTAGTAGGAAGAAATTCCCTGAGACGGAATTCAAGCCCAACAATTTCAATGAGAAAATGGGGCGCAACTCAGAAAAGCAAATGGAAAGAATGAAACTCATCAAACAATCACCATTGGTCATTCTTCACCCTTGAGAAGCAAAAAAGTACATGTGAAGGTATTCATTGAAGGAAGGCCTTGCCAAATGGAAGTGGACTCGGGCTCCTATTTATCTATGGTGTCATGGGACACTATTCACAGGCTACTTCCCAACATTCATAAAAAGCATTTCCAGAAGCAAGCACTGACTCTTAAAGACTACCAAGGGAACAAGATTCCAGTAGTTGGAACAAGAGAATTCAACATGAAGTTTAAAGGCCACACCAAACGTTTGCCCCTGACCATTGTGGATAAGGATCACCCAAGCTTGCTGGGACTTGAGTGGTTCAATCCACTAGGCATCGAGGTGACTGGCATCAATCACGTGAGCAACTCTGAATGGGAGGAGGCCTTGAAGTCTGAGTTTCCAGAGGTCTTCAGTGAAGGATTGGGCAAGTATATGGGGACCCCTATCACTTTCAACCTAGATCCCAAGGTGCCCCCAATTCGTTTAAAACCCAGAAGGGTTCCATTTGCTTTAAAGGAGAAAATTGATGCACAATTAGACAAATTAATAGCTCAAGGGGTTTTAGAGCCCACTGACCACTCCAGATGGGAGACACCCATAGTCACACCAGTCAAGGCTGATGGGTCAGTAAGAATCTGTGGAGACTATAAGGGGACACTGAACCATGCGCTGCAGCAGAGCGCATATCCAGTTCCAGTGGTGCATTATCTGTTACATTCACTTGGCAGGGGTACAGTCTTTGCCAAATTATATCTGGCCCAGGCATATCAACAACTAACAGTTGATGATGCCACTGCAGAGGCCCAAACCATTGTGACTCATAGAGGTGCTTTCAAATGTAAAAGGTTACAATTTGGAGTAAGTGTGGCACCAGGCATCTTTCAAAGCCTTATGGAAAGAATGCTCCAAGGACTGCCAGGGGTAGTGCCTTACTTTGATGATGTGTTAATCTCTGCTGAAAATGACACTCAGTTACAAGAAAGACTCAGAGAAGTCCTTACCAGATTCAGGAAAGCAGGGTTAAAAGTCAAGGAAGAAAAATGCACTCTTAAAACTGACAAGGTTGAGTTCCTGGGTTACATGATTGACAAGCATGGCATCCACCCTACAGATGCCAAGGTTAAAGCAATCAAAGAAGCCCCTAGACCTAAATGCAAAACAGATTTGCAAGCTTTCCTTGGACTTATTAACTTTTATCACATGTTCCTACCTCAAAAGGCAACCATTGCTGAACCATTTCACAGATTACTTGATAAAAAGTCTGTTTGGGTCTGGGACAGAAAAGAACAATCAGCATTTAACAGTATTAAAAGACTAATCACGTCTGATGCTGTACTGATACAGTTCTCTGAGAATTTGCCTGTTGTACTGACTTGCGATGCATCCCCTTTTGGAGTGCGGGGGCGGGTTTGAGCCACAGGCTTCCCAGTGGGAGAGAAGCCCCTATTGCATTTTACTCTCGCACTTTGACCAAAGCAGAGAGGAACTACAGCCAATTGGACAAGGAGGCATTGGCAGTTGTTGCAGCTGTTAAGAAATTTCATGAATATCTGTATGGCAGAACATTTACCATTGTTACAGATCACAAACCTTTGTTAGGCATTGTGGCAGGAGTCAAGCCTACACCTACTATCCTGTCACCAAGAATGCTGAGGTGGACTGAATTTCTTGCAGCTTATTCATACAAACCTATCCACAAGCCTGGCAAGAACATTGGACATGCTGATGCACTGAGTCGTTGCCCACTTCCTTGCCACAAGGAGGACTTTGAACCTGAAACACACACCTTTTTCCTAGAAACTGTTGCCAAGCTTCCAGTTCATGCTGCTGAAATTGCCAGAGAGACTGCCAAAGACACTGTGTTGGCTCCTGTTATAGGCTGGATTAAGAAAGGTTGGCCTCTTCAAGATGTACCTCACCTTGCCCAACCTTTTAAGTCCAGGCAAACTGAATTATCTGTATTAAGAGGATGTATTTTGTGGGGTAACAGGGTGGTAATTCCTGCAAAACTGCAAAGAGAGGTTTTGGAAATGCTACATGAGGGTCATCCTGGTATTGTAAGGATGAAGGGATTGGCCAGAAGTTATGTATGGTGGCCAGGTATTGACAAAATGGTTGAAAACTGGGTTGCATCTTGTCCCAACTGTCAGGTAGTCAGGCCTGCCCCACCTCATGCCCCCACACAGGAATGGGAATGTCCTAGGGGCCCATTGTCTAGGATTCACAATGATTTCGCAGGCCCTACCAGAGGGCACACCTTTCTTATTATAGTAGATGCATATTCCAAATGGCTAGAGGTACTTCCCATGACATCCACCACAACTGATGCTATCATCAAGCAGCTCAGAAAACTTTTTGTAACCCACGGGTTACCTGATGTTCTTGTCTCTGACAATGGCCCTCAATTTACATCCAACTTCTTTGAATCCTATTTAGCACCACAGGGTATCAGACATGCCCTTACTGCCCCTGGGCACCCTTTGGCTAATGGCCGGGCTGAATGCATGGTATGTTTTACCAAGGAGAAGCTTCAGCAACTGGGTCCTGGGGACATCACTGAGAAAGTTGAAAAACTTCTTAGTGTTCAGCACATCACTCCTAACCCATCTAATAACTTATTCCCAGCAGAGTTGTTGATGGGTAGGAAACTTAGGTCTCCCCTTGACCTCCTTCATCCCACTTACGCACCCAATGCACCACTTGATTCCACTTCCAAAGTTCGCAAATTCATTGTGGGTGATTCTGTTTATGCTAAGAACCTCATAGGTGAACCTTTGTGGATTCCTGCTGAGATAACTTAGATCACAGGCCCTCGTTCTTACAGGGTGCAAACAGAGGATGGAGTCTTCTGGAGCAGACACATTGATCAACTTAGATCCAGGTTCTCTCAGGAACATCGACCTTGTCTCTCTCTAGTTCCCTCACCTGATGTCAATTCTAGGGGGGAAGGGGAGGAACAGGAGGAAAATCAGCAAGCAAGAATCAACCCCATGTGTAACGAGCCATTACAACAGGAACCATCCCAAAACCTGTCACAATGCCAAAATCCATCCTTAGAAGTGGAAGATTGCACATCACTACTTGATTTGGGTGCTGACATTGGAATGGAGATGGGTTGGGAGGAGAGACCAGATTCTAACAGTCAAACAGGGTCTTCTTTCACAGGAAGAGCCAATGGGGAAATGTCAGCAGACACATTTCCTCTCTCACTGGGTGAGAATGTTAAAACTTCTGAACCACGAAGGTCTCAACGTACACGCAAGAGCCCCACCTATTTAAAAGAATACATTAGATAGGTTGGGGTTTGGTATGGACTGAACCTAGTGGGGAGGGGTGTTATGTATGTAGGTTTGAATGTTATTGGTTTATTTTGAACTGTTCTTGTAAAATGTCAAATGGGATTGGTTTAAATAGTGTGGGAAAAACCCTGCACGCTGATTGGCTGGCAACTACGGCTGCTG
The DNA here is from genome assembly GCA_009733165.1 of Naja naja. Lineage (NCBI taxonomy): Eukaryota > Metazoa > Chordata > Lepidosauria > Squamata > Elapidae > Naja > Naja naja. Next base: position 326,731,377 of record CM019148.1, on the reverse strand, counting down.
GCTATAAGAAGCAGCCGTAGCCCAGCCAAGTCGGGTTCATTCGAGCTGTAGTCACTTAATAAACTCTTCACTGAAGCTCTTCGCGTCTGACTCTTCATGCAAACTTAACAACATGAAACTAGATCATACTTCAGGAAGCAAATTGTTTCTTATTACTCCATAATGTGAAAAAAAACAAAACATTTTTAAAAACTCTTTGCAATAGCATTTGATATATAATTTGTAAATAGATATGTTGCCTAATATTGCCAAATGTAAAAAAGAACTGCTATAGGCAAGGGGAGGATAAAAGGAATAGAATAGAATCCCTAAATAGAAAATGCTTTCACCTGTGGCACATTTTGCAACACTCAGCCGTATTCCAAATGCATATGCATGTTGAAACACAACTCACAACAATCTCAGCAATTATCTACCATGGGTGATGAGAGTTACAGGGAAGATGTATATTTTCTGCAATTAGCCACTCAACACTTCCTGAATTCACAAATGGATTATACTGTCCCCCTGTGTTTTCCAGCCTCAGTACAGAACTACTGTTTTCTGATCTGAGTTGCTTTAAGCCCTGCTGTCAGTCCAACAAAGTAAATCAGATGAAGATACCAATGCCATATGGGTCAGGACTTTTATTGAAACAACTAAAGTAACAGACAAGTGTTACAAGTCTGAATGTGCTTCTCCATCCTTCATTCCCTCCATTTATCTTGTGAACTAGGGAGAGGCTTGTCTGAGTTGTTTGTGGAAGTTACTTTCTTAGCCTGAATTCTTTTCAAATCTCTTTTATTTGCCCAGGTTCTGGCTATTCCTCCTATCCTTAAATGTCATTTGCTGTACACTCTATACAGTGCCAGGGTTGTCAAACTGGTGGCCTGCAGGCTGGATCCGTCACACCCAGGCCACATCCACCCAAGTTCCGCAAAGGGAAAAATGCCACAAAATGTCATGTGGCATCATGGGTTTGACACCTGTGCTCTACACCTTCAGAGTTGATGGTCACCAGTGCTTCAATCCCTTCTGATAGTAATCTGAATTCTAATTGGTTATAGTATCTGGGATCCCCCCTTCTGCCCTCTCCCAGTATCTGCTCTGGGCATGTTGGAATAATAGTTGCTATATTCTTCTCAGTTGATTTAATACTGGGTCCTTAAATCAATTAAATCAACTTTAGAAGCTGATGCTTGATTCAATCCTTATATGCCCCACTGGCCCTCCTTTGGTTCCTCACTTCTCCATTTGGTAAAACATGATCCTCTTGTCTATGGAGATTCTCAGTCATCCAAGACGTGGTTGTTCCAAAAGTGCTTTTTCAAGAGGCAACTGGACTTTCTGGTTTTTCTTTGAAGACATTTCACTTCTCATTTAAGAAGCTTCTTCACAGAAAACCAGAAAGTCCAGTTGCCTCTTGAAAAAGCACTTTTGGGACATGATCCACTTGCTTTCCTAATATCTTCCCACAATACTGCAAAGCTTCCCTTTCTTTTCCTCTATTTTAAAAATGCAATATAGGAATATTGGCTATTTGGTTTCTATGAATCAATTCTTCCTTGTTGCAAAGTTTCCATGAACCTTCAGACAAGATAGGAACCAGAAAAACAGCCAGTTTTTCCTGTTGCTTTGATTATTGTAACATCAGAGCAACACTGGGGGGAAAAGACAGAGGAGAAGGTCTGTTTAGTGTCAAAGGAGATAATATGGGAAGTGAATTCCTGGGTATCCATATGTGCAACCATCTGGAAAAACAAAGGAAAGGCCAAGGGACTAGTGCAAAAGGAACAATCTTTTATATCAGGCTCTGAAGAGGAATCTTGGTTGGGTTGGAGAAACAAATGAGTTAATGTAGTTGGTGGTTTCTACCTGTCATAGTAAAACTAAATTTGGGCAAAGTTTGAGATGAGTCTCTTTTGTTCTGAAATTCAGTGTCTAAAGCCCATTTATCATTCTCCTAATGTGTGTAAGCTCACTGGAGAATCAAGACATGGATCGTGTAATTGTTTTTTTTTTTACTGTATTGTTTGAATCTAGGAAGGAATATATTAGACAGAAGATATAGAATCAGTCAACTGGAAAATAATGGCATTTAAGCCAGTTTTTAAAGATTAATGTCCATGCTGTAACCTTGATCCCTCAACTGGATATGTTCTAGCCTCAGAATTACATCAGATATGTGGTTTGGAACTGGGAACACTGCTCTTATAAAATGGGTTTGGAACTAAATGAAAAATTATTCTGAGTCATTATTGACATTCATTATTGGGACTACAATCCCATTCCAATTATTTTTCTAGTTTCTGCAGTTATTATGAGATACTAAAATGACTCTCTAACATCAAAGAATTAGAAATATTCCTATGGGAGCTAACCATTGTTTTGTGTTTCTAATAAAATCCTACTTTAAAAAAAGTCTTGTTTTCTGCTGTTTCCCAAATGTCAGATAAAAACAACAATAAAGAAAATGGCACAAGATTTAAAAAAAGACAAAATCTCCAAAGGGAATAGAAAAGGTAAAAAGGAGCACCAGCTTAAATATCCGGGTGAAGCCAGATTTATTTTACTCTTGCTATTGCATGAGTAAAACTGATGCATTTTCCCCAATGGCCTTTGATTTTTCTTGCCAAGGGCTTTCCCTTACTGCCACAATTCCAGGTCAAATATCAGTGGGAGCAAACGATTATTCTGTCATCACTTGGATGGCGCAAACTGCTCTTTATTGAGCCAACAGATAGCTGTGGTTTTTCTTATTAGGCAGTTGCAGTCTTTCTGCAAGTCTCCAATGCCCTTTGTTCCTTTGACTGGCAGCAGCTTTTACCTGCCCCCCCCCAATCCTGAGCACTGTGTGGTAGAAAACATGGGCTACGAGTTGGTCTTGCAAGCATTATTGGCAATGTGCTTTAACTGGAGAGAAAATACGTTGGCCTCTCACAGAAAAAAAATAGTGGAGAAACAGAATGGTGTAATTGAAAGGAGACATAGAGAGAACAGTGAACAGGGCTGCTAATTTTGAGCTTCCTTGGAATAATCTTGGGCTACTCCTTCCCTTGTCTATTTATGAAATGAGACTAACCTTAAAATTGTTTTTTTTCCTTTATGAATTGAAACTAGCCTTTTAAAAAAACTCAGTTTGGAACATAAAAGGGTCATTTGCCTAAAAACTAACATCAGCAGATGGTAGTAGAGATTCCCATGTACCTTTTGACTAACTGAAACAATATAAAAAAGCACAAGCAAATAGTACTTCGATGAACATATATTAATTTCATTCCCAAAAGATAAATTCAGAGAGTGGGAAAAAAAGATAAATTTGTTCTTTTTTTATTGTGACCAGGAAACCTTGCAACATTCTGTGGAGGATGTATTTTTAATTTTTATGTGATTTGAAATAAATCATAAGAATACTACCAAATTACAGAAGGAAAAGCTTGGGGGTACTTATACTAGATGTCATCAAGTAATGAAAGGAATTGGTATTTGCCTACCCCTTCCAATTACACTGATGTATACAGTATTTCTGAGAATACTATGATGTATTATCAGAAATATACACCAAGAGTCAAGCAGGCCTTTGCAATTTTTAACTGATTTATCCCATTAAAATTAAAGAGCAAAAGATCTGTCCTTCCATTCCATTCAAGCTCTGATTACCTCACTGACTGTCAAATGCAGATGTGTCTTCCTTGCCATGCTTTGTGTGAAGTACAGTATTTTTCTATCTGTTGTTGGATATATATTTCAATCATTATATTTCCCATCTTCCTATATGAAAGCAAGTCAGATCACTTTGATTTGCCTTTCTTTATGGTGGCTTGTAACATAACAACCAAGCATATTGGGTATGTCATTTCTGACAGACAACAGCCTCCATGTTTATGCCTATGATGATTTGCTGGCATCCTAGTTTGGGGTGATGGATAAATAGAGCAACATTTAAAAGGCCATTTTTCTCTTGCCTTTGCCCTAAAATATTATGACCTGAAGTTCAGAAGAGCTAAAGCTTATTCCTTCCTGTCTGACCCCCATTCCATTAACCAGTTTCTTGTCACAGCATCACCTAGCAACCACAGTTGAAACCCATGTCCCTTTTTCCTTTCCTTTTTAATTGTGCCCTAGCAATATGCTTCCAGTTTTCATACTAAAAATAAAGTTTCCACCTGAGAGTTATATGATTTCTAGTTTTTTTTATTTTTGCTTTAGTGCCATGATCCTACACAGCTTGCAGGTGATTTTATATCAGCACAGATGAGTCCTGCATTTTCTTCTAGCATGGCCCAGAACAAGAGAGAAACCACTGAAATAACATAAATCAGAGTTTATTACTTCATTGGGATTTTCATTCACTCTCCTTCTCCATCCCAGAAGCAATTCTGATACTTATTTTTGAGACAGCATCTAAACACACTTTTCAAATGAAAAGTGTGAGGTTAGCAGAGACATTGAGCACTGGGCAAGAAAGTTTCATAGCTAAATATTGTTTCCTTTAGCTAATATTACTTTCTACTGCATTTCACCTTTGGGAGAAAACTGAAGCCCAGAAAATTTCTAATCATGCAGTCTAGGTCAGGACACACATGTGAAGCACTGAGGCCTACAATATCCCTTGTATATGACATGCTGAATCCTTAATTCTAGCTTAAGGATTCTTGCTAAATTCCTGGTAGGCAACTTTGTCAGAGTTTGCAGCAATCCAACCAGAACACAAGTAAATAATTCAGCAGGATTCATTTATAGAAGAAACTTGTTTATATACAATAATATAAAACATGATGCATGTACACAATACCCATGCAGCTCTTGCAATGTGGTAGCACATACAAGAAGCAGAAGCCAGAACTCACAGGAGCTCTATATTTATATAGACCAGTTACCCTAAGCCACACCCAGGCTCTGAGCCATCTGACATGGCTCACAACAGGTGCTGTTTCTTAGTCACCAAACAGTTCCCATTGGCTGACTTGTTGTTATGGCTATCCAACTTGTAATTTCTTTCTTTTTTTTAAAGTTTTTTTTATTTTTTAAGATGAACATACAAACAAAACATAAAAACATAAAAACCATCTTCCATTTTACAGTGTATCAGTTGGTTACAAATCCTTTGTGTTATCCTTTCATAGTCAACACTCACAATTTATAAAAAAGATTCTCATATTATCAATATAAAACATTCTTATACATTTATCAATTATAATTATATACACGACTGAACTATCTATTTCATCATTTATACGAGATATTCTCAATTTTATTATAAGGTTTATATTATACTTCCATCCAATGATTATATATGTCTATATTGTATTTTATATCAATCTATTTTGTTTCTATTACAAAATTATATAGTCCATTACATTACCAAGTCTTTTTATCCAACCATTGATAAAACAATTTCCATATCTCATAAAATTGTTTATCTTCTTGATCTCAAATTTCAAATGTCAATCTGCTCATTTCAGCACAATCCATAATTTTCTTAATCACTTCCTCCTGCATAGGTATTTTATCGTTTTTCCAGTTCTTAGCAAATACAATTCTAGCTGCTGTTAAAACATTTACAATCAAGTATTTCAACTCTTTATTGTAAATATCTGGTATAATTCCCAATAAAAATATTTCTGGTTTCAAGTCTATATGTTGTTCAACTTATTTGGGTTGCTTTGGAAATTTGAACTTTAAGAAATGTTGAAGGATATTGAGTATCGACTGAGCAGATTAAAAGCCATTGGACCAGGAATGGAATTTCCAGTTCCTCATGTACAAATTTTTGTTTCAATTATTGTTATCACAATAAGATTGGCTGCAGGAAGCTCAGTTACTAATCTCCAAGTCAAGAAGACAATGGGACATACAGTAATAATGGGTATTCTGTAACTCTGTGGCAATTAAACAAAAGGATATTTCCTCATCATAAGTAGGCAGGTGGTATTGCAATAAATGCTTCCTAATTTATGGTTCATCAACCATTAGAGAAGTATTCAGCCTGCTAACAAGGAATCTTGGCTTATTTTTCTCATATTTTCTACTGTGCTTTCATTTGAACAGGTAGGATAAGCTAATAGAACATAAGCCTTGCAAACAGACTATCTAGGTAAAGCAGTTCCAAAAGGAGCATTGCCAAACTGTCTTTTCAGAAGTTACTTTGGAGCAACAGCTCCAATAACTTAATAGTTTGCTTGTGAAAATCTCCAGAAGCTTTGAAGTCTCATGGAACCTGGGTGTAGGGCAGTGTTTTCAGTCTGCACAGTCCTTGAATGTGGAAAAGCCTATATAGGAGTTTCTTATGATCCCATGTAATTTGTTTAGCCAAGCTGTTGGCTGCCTATTGACTTATTTATTAAATCAACCACAACTGCCTAAGATCAGGAGTAGATAATCATGCTGGTTGACACAAGATGAGCTTGAAAAAACAAAAAAGCATTTTGTAAGTTGATATTCTTACAAAATGCCAACCATTGGAGAGTTGCTGTTTACAAAAATAGTTGCCATGCTGGACATGGACTGTCAGAAAATATTTTCAGAAATGAAATACGTGAGCTTGCTTCCTAATACTACTTCCAACATTCCTCACCAGCTCTTTATTATCTAGTTTACTTTTATTTAATTTTCTTTGCAGATGGAGATATTTCCTAATGAAGTTATGCTCTCTCTTTATTTTGTAACCTATTTCATTTTGGGAAATGAAAACAGCACGGTGAGGGGCCAGCGCGGTGAGGGGTAGGGTTCGGGGTTCTGGGAAAGGGAAAAAGAGGGTTACCAGGACCTCATTAGTTAAATTTTTAGATGCTTTTTAAAGAAGGTTAGGGAGGGTAATGTTAATGTTAATGTTTGTAAGGAGTTATAGTGCAGCCCGGTGCCGAATTGTGGTGGGGGTGGGGGGAGGGGGCCGGTGGGGCCCCAGGGAATGGGGCAGGAATCACGATCTCCAGGGTGGTGGGGATTGGCAGGGGATGGCGAGGCAGAGGGCCATATCATGTACAGGGAGTGCGTCCCCGCTATCTTCAAGCAGTGGTGCGCTCCGACCCTCTTGCCTCCTCCCGAGCTCCTGGGGTTTCAGGAACTGGGACCCCTGGACTCCGACTGGTGTACCTTAATGCCAGGTCTGTAGCTAATAAGGCTCCCCTCCTCCGGGAGACGATAGAGGAGGAGGAGGCTGCGGACCTGGCCTGCATCACCGAGACCTGGCTGGGGCCAGAGGGGGGAGTCCCTCTGGTTGATTTATGCCCCCCAGGTTTTCGGGTGTTGCACCGGTCTCGAGCCCAGGGGAGGGGTGGTGGGGTGGTGGTTATTATCCGGGAGACCCTGATTCCAAGGGAGGTCACTGTTCCTGAGATAGGCGGGTGTGAATCCCTTCTCCTGAGGTGGGGGCCTGGAGGTCGGATGGGCTTGCTGCTTGCATACCTCTCCCCCAACTATGCAGCGGCAGCCCTGCCTGGGCTTCTCGACGTCCTCTCGGGGGTGGCGGTGGAATTCCCAGGGCTTATGGTCCTGGGTGATTTCAACTTGCCTTCCCTGGGGGGACATCAAGACTGGCTGAGGAGTTCATGGCCTCCATGGTGGCCATGGGCCTGACCCAGTTGGTTCAAGGCCCGACTCATGAGGGGGGTAACACGCTTGACCTAGTTTTTGTCTCGGAACAGTGGCGTAATGATCTAGGGGAGGGTAATGTTATTGCCCTACCTGCACCATGGTCAGATCATTATTTCCTATGGCTGGTCTTCCAACAAACCACCCCACACTGCTAGGATGAGGAGCCACCTAGATGGTTCCGCCCCAGGTGTCTGATGGACCCGGAGAGGTTCCAGACGGAACTGGGGTTTTTTCTCACTTCCCTTAGCCACAACTCTGTCAAGGACCTGATGGCAGCCTGGCAACGGACTGCTACGGGAGCCCTCAACAGAGTTGTCCCCATGCGCCCCCTCATTCGACATGGATCCTGGTCGGCTCCCTGGTATACCAAGGAGCTCCGGGAGATGAAGCGCCATCGGAGGGGCTTAGAGAGCAGATGGAGGTCCACCCGATCCGACTCCAACCGAGCCCAACTAAGAGCCCACATTAGGACTTACCTGGTAGCTGTGGGAGCGGCGAGAAGGTCTTATCTCTCCGCTCTCATAGTGTTCGCAGGTAACTGCCCAGCCGCCCTGTTTAAGGTCACCCGTTCTCTCCTACATCTGGGGGAGGCGGTGGACCCACTGCAGGGTAGGGCTGAGGAGTTTGGTCAATATCTGTCGGATAAGATCGCTTGGATTCGGGCCGGGTTGGACTCTGGTTTGCAGTGGTCTGACGAAGGGGGTGCAAGTAGTCTGGCTAATGTGACCTGGGCTGAGTTTGATCCTGTTTCTGAGGATGAAGTGGACAGGATTATGTGATGACTGAGTTCCACCACATGTTTATTGGACCCATGCCCTTCCTGGTTGGTTTACGCCTCCTGGGAGGTCACCTGCGGCTGGCTCCGGACAGTGGTCAATGCTTCATTAAGGGAGGGGTTTTTCCCAGCTGCCTTGAAAGAGGCGGTGGTGAGACCCCTCCTGAAGAAGCCTGCCCTGGACCCAGCCATGTTAGGTAACTTCCGTCCGGTCTCCAACCTTCGCTTTTTGGCGAAGGTTGTTGAGAGTGTGGTGGCTCAGCAGTTTCCACTTTTCCTGGATGAAGCAGACTACCTAGATCCTTACCAATCAGGCTTCCGACCCGGGTACAGCACGGAGACGGCATTGGTCGCACTGATGAATGATCTCTGGAGGGCTTGGGACAAAGGTTTTTCCTCTGTCCTGGTCCTGTTAGACCTCTCAGCGGCTTTCGATACCATCGACCATGGTATCCTGTTGCGGCGCCTTGTGGGATTGGGAGTGGGGGGCACTGTTTTGCAGTGGTTCTCCTCTTATCTCTTGGGGTGCTCGCAATCGGTGTTGGCGTGGGGCAGAGGTCGACTCTGAGGGCTCTCACTTGTGGGGTCCCCCAGGGGTCGGTTCTCTCGCCCCTCTTGTTCAACATCTATATGAAGCCGTTGGGTGAGATCATCCGTGGCTTTGGGGTGAGGTATCATCAGTATGCTGATGATACCCAGCTCTACATCTCCACCCCAAACCACGTCAGTGATGCCCTCTCTGTGATGTCCCATTGTCTGGATGCGGTACGGACCTGGATGGATGGAAACATGCTTCGACTCAACCCGGCCAAGACTGAGTGGCTGTTCATACCGGCATCTCGGTTCAGTCAGGAGATTCCATCATTGGTCATGGGGGGAGAGGTGTTGCTCCCTATGGAAAGGGCTTGGAAGCTGGGGGTCCTCCTGGACTCACGGCTCAAGTTAGAGGAGCAGGTGGGAGCCGTGGCCAGGGGAGCCTTTGCCCAGCTCCAGCTGGTTCACCAGCTATGCCCGTTTCTGGACCGAGATGCCCTGCGCACAGTCACTCATGCTCTTGTGACCTCCTGACTTGACTACTGCAATGCTCTCTATTTAGGGCTGCCCTTGCATGTCATCCAGAGATTGTAGCTGGTGCAGAATGCAGCCGCGTGGGTGGTGATGGGGGTTTCCTGATACTCTCATGTTACACCCCTCCTGCGCGACTTGCATTGGTTGCCGGTTGCCCTCTGGGTGAGATTCAAGGTTTTAGTATTAACATTCAAAGTCCTACAACATGGGTCCAGGATATTTGAGGGAGCGTCTCCTGCCGATATCGAGTACCAACTGCCCTGTTTGAGCACACAGACAGGGGCTTCTCTGGGTGCCGTCAGCAAGTCAATGCCATCTGGCGGTGCCCTGGGGACGGGCCTACTCTGTGGTGGTTCCTGCCCTATGGAATCTGTTATGTATGCAGGTTTAAAGTCATTGGTTTAGTTTGAACTGTTCTTGTAAAATGTAAGAAATGATTGGTTTAAAAAGTGCGGGAAAACCCTGCACTCTGATTGGCTGGCAACTGCGGCTGCTGGCTATAAGTAGCAGCAGCAGCCCAGCCAAAGTGGGTTCGTTCTGAGCTGTAGTCACTAATAAACAAAGAGCTTGAAGCACTCCGCGTCTGTCTCTTCATGCAAACTTAACACTGGCAAGGAAGGTGGGATCTCCCTGAAGAAGAAGGCAACGCGGAACAGAAGGAGAGCGAGATGGCTGCGCTGAACACCCCCCCAGCCCCGTTCGATCTGACGGCAGAAGACTGGGAGTCGTATGCAGATCATTTCCAAATGTATCTGGAAGGAAACGATCTTGCCGACATTTCCGAGAAGCGGAAGAGGGCGGTCTTTCTCACGCACTGCGGTCCGGCAGTTTTCAAGATGGTGAAGGCATTGGCGGGAGCTGCAGACGTGAAGGTGATGGAATGGCCTGACTTAGAAAAGTTGTTAAGAGCCCATTACGCGCCACAAGTATCGTGCCTCATTAAGAGACACGAGTTTTACCGTCAGGATCAAGGGGAAAGCGAAAACATAAACGACTTTGTGGCAAGTTTAAGAGACATTGGGGGTGCATGCGAATTTAACAATTTAGAAGAGGCCATGTGCGATCGATTTGTTCTGGGCCTTAAAGACAAGGTGCTTCAGAGCAAGTTATTACTAAGCACATATCCAGTTCCAGTGGTCCATCATTTACTACATTCACTTGGCAGGGGCACAGTCTTTGCCAAATTGGATCTGGCCCAGGCATATCAACAACTAACAGTTGATGATGCCACTGCAGAGGCCCAAACCATTGTGACTCATAGAGGTGCCTTCAAATGTAAAAGGTTACAGTTTGGAGTAAGCGTGGCACCAGGCATCTTCCAAAGCCTTATGGAAAGGATGCTCCAAGCACTGCCAGGGGTAGTGCCTTACTTTGATGAAGTGTTAATCTCTGCTGAAAATGACACTCAGTTACAAGAGAGACTCAGAGAAGTCCTTACCAGATTCAAGAAAGCAGGGTTAAAAGTCAAGGAAGAAAAATGCACTCTTAGAACTGACACAAGCATGAGAAAAAGAACAGATGCATTTAGATTATCACACTGCATGCTGTACTGATACAGTTCTCTGAGAATTTGCCTGTTGTACTGACCTGTGATGCATCCCCTTTGGAGTGGGGGGTTTGAGCCACAGGCTTCCCAGCAGGAGGAAGCTCCTATTGCATTTTACTCTGCACCTTGACCAAAGCAGAGAGGAACTACAGCCACCTGGACAAGGAAGCCTTGGCAATTGTTGCAGCTGTCAAGAAATTCCATGAGTATTTATATGGGAGAACATTTACCATTGTCACAGATCACAAACCTCTGTTAGGCATTGTGGCAGGAGACAAACCTACGCCCACTATCCTGTCACCAAGAATGCTGAGGTGGACTGAATTTCTTGCTGCTTATTCATACAAACTCATCCACAGGCCTGGCAAAGACATTGGGCATGCAGATGCTTTGAATCGCTGCCCACTTCCTTCTCACACTGAGGACTTTGCTCCTGAGACTTACACCTTTTTCCTAGAAACTGTTGCCAAGCTTCCAGTACACACTGCTGAAATTGCCAGAGAGACTGCCAAAGACACTGTATTGGCTCCTGTTATAGGCTGGATTAAGAAAGGTTGGCCTCTTCAAGATCTACTTCAACTTGCCTAACCTTTTAAATCCAGGCAAACTGAATTATCTGTATTAAGAGGATGTATTTTGTGGGGTAACAGGGTGGTTATTCCTACAAAACTGCAAAAAGAGGTTTTGGAAATGTTACATGAGGGTCATCCAGGTATTGTCAGAATGAAGGGATTGGCCAGGAGTTATGTATGGTGGCCAGGTATTTCCAAAATGGTTGAAAACTGGTTTGCATTTTGTCCCAACTGTCAGGTAGTCAGGCCTGCACCACCTCTTGCCCCCACACAGGAATGGGAATGTCCTAGGGGCCCATGGTCCAGGATTCACATTGACTTTGCTGGCCCTACCAGAGGGCACACTTTCCTTATTATAGTTGATGCATATTCCAAATGGCTGGAGGTTATCCCTATGGCATCCACCACAACTGAAGCTGTCAGCAAACAGCTTAAAAAGCTTTTTGTAACTCATGGGTTACCTGATGTGCTTGTTTCTGACAATGGCCCTCGATTTACATCCAACCTTTTTGAATCCTTTCTAGCACAACAGGGTATCAGACATGCCCTGACAGCCCCTGGGCATCCTTCGGCTAACGGCTGGGCTGAACGTATGGTACGATTTACCAAGGAAAAACTTCAGCAATTGGGTCCAGGGGATATCACTGAGAGAGTTGAAAAACTTCTCAGTGTTCAGCATATCACTCCCAACCCCTCAACTAATTTGTCCCCAGCTGAATTGTTGATGGGTAGGAAACTCAGGTCTCCCTTGATCGCCTTCATCCCACTTACACACCCAATGCATCACTAGATTCCACTAGCAAAATTCGCACATTCACTGTGGGTGATTCTGTTTATGCTAAGAACCTTATGGGTGAACCATTATGGATTCCTGCTGAGATAACTCCAAATCACAGGCCCCAGGTCTTACAGGGTACAAACGGAGGATGGTGTCCTCTGGAGCAGGCACATTGATCAGTTAAGATCCAGATTGCCTCAGGAGCATCGCTTTGCTCCTCTCTGGTTCCCATACCTACTGCCTCTTCTAGGGGAAGGGAGGATCATGAGTGTAATGAACAATCAAGAATCAACCCCATGTGTAACGAGCTAACACGACAGGAACCATCCCAAAACCTGTCACAATACCAACAACCATTTTCACAAATGGAAGATTGCACATCATTACCTGATTTAGGTGCTGACATTGGGTTGGAGATGGATTGGGAGGAGAGACCAGGTTGTAGTAACCAAACAGGTTCTACTATTACTACAAGTCCTAGTAAGGAAATGTCAGCAGACACATTTCCTCCCTCACAAGGTGAGAACCTTAAAACATCTGAACCATGTAGGTCTCAACGTACATGTAAGAGCCCCACCTATTTAAAAGAATACATTAGATAGGCTGGGGTTTGAGTATGGACTGAACCTAGTGGGGAGGGGTGTTATGTATGCAGGTTTAAAGTCATTGGTTTAGTTTGAACTGTTCTTGTAAAATGTAATAAATGATTGGTTTAAAAAGTGCGGGAAAACCCTGCACTCTGATTGGCTGGCAACTGCGGCTGCTGGCTATAAGTAGCAGCCGCAGCCCAGCCAAAGTGGGTTCGTTCTGAGCTGTAGTCACTAATAAACAAAGAGCTTGAAGCACTCTGCGTCTGTTTCTTCATGCAAACTTAACAGAATCAACTACCCTGGGGCTCCGCCTGGCCCCTGACCTTCTCACCTTCTGCCACAACCTGAAAACTTGGCTATTCGAACAGGCTGGGCTGGGCTGATCTCCAGCTCCAGGGGGTGTTAAATTTTAAATGGTATACTGGGATTTTAACTTAAACTAGACTTGTGACTATTTAATATTGTTTTAAATTAATTTATTGTTGTGTTTTGGTTTTAATTGTGAGCCGCCCTGAGTCCTCGGAGATGGGGCGGTATACAAGTCTAAATAATAAATAAATAAATCAATCAATCAATCAATCAATCAATCAATACTGGAGGAGGAGGTAGTATGAAAAATCAACTTCATACAGTAGATACAAGGTTCCTATTAGCATAAGATTGGTGTTACTTTAGAACAGTGATGGATATTCCATTCCTTGAACTACATGTAGCCCCCAATCATCTTTGGTGAACATCAGAGCTATCTCTGCCCATCATTGCTGAACATTATGTAATGCAGTTTATGAGACTGCACTCCTCCCAAGGATCTCCATAGAAAATCTTATTACCATCCAGTTTGCATCACCACAACCACCACCATCATCTCAGCTTGATACAAGTCTAAATCACCAAAAAATTCTGGGTATTCCCAGTTGTCACAATGTGTCCCATCATCACACATGTGGAAGTCATGGAAAGGTTACACAGGGAATCCTCAATTTACAACCACAAGTGGGACCAGAATTCCTGTTGCTAAGCAAGGTGATTGTTAAGTGAGTTGTGCCCAAGTTAATGACTTTTTTGTTAAACGAATCACTGCAGTTGTTAAGTGAATCATGTGGTCATTGAGCAAAACCAGCTCTCCTCATTGACTTTGCTTGTCAGAAGCCATCTGGGAAGGTTGAAAATGACAATCACATGATCTCAAGGCACTACAGCCATTGACAATTCCTGATTTTTCCCCTCATGTCTGAATTATGAAAACATCAACTTCTTCTGCCATTTGAAAACTCTTTTGCATTCCTATAAAAACACAAACCAAAACAAATTCTACTGCACTAATATATATATGAGGGGAGGGATGTTACTGACAAAAATTGTGTCAGAATTGTTTGTTGGCAAAGTATTCTTAATGGGTAGAAGCAAAAGTTATTATTCTGGGAACAAAACTTTCTTGAGAACTTTAAAACTTTCCATTTTGCCAGACTGATCTGGCTGTCCCAGGTGTGATTTAGTGGTTGTATAGCAGTTAATCTTCCAAATTGTAAGTAATTAGTGCAGTTTTAGATGTGCCAGATCAAACAGACCTATTGGAAAACAGAACAAATATGGTATATGGAAAAGCCTTAAATCATATCCGGAACAACTGAAACATATGGGTATGATTTGGAGAAGAATCAGAAGATTGTAAAGTTCTCCAGAGTATTCCATTTCTAGAAAACTATATCTTGTATATTCCTAATCCTGAACTGCTTTATATTAGATTTACAGAGATCAGACAATCTGATTTGGGAATGAGCAAGCCACTAAAATGCAGATACAGACTGCATTTCTCACAAAGCAATATAATCCAAAATGATGTCAGTGAGAAGAATGAAGTGAGAAGAATGGAGTTCTGTTCTCCCACAATGTACCATGTAAATAACATAAATGATTTTTTTTTACAGAAGAGATTTACAGAAGAACGAGAAAAGGGCTAGTCTGCCAAAATTAGCTGAAACTGAATATTATTATTCCAGATAATATTTATTGGCTTCATATAGAATGTGATGAAATTTGCAGCAATAATAGTCCCTTCAATAATAATACCAATACTTTGAGATGGATACAATTAAATGAGAGTTATACAAGAGTAAAGGGTGCACAGTTCTGTCTATCATGCAAGTTAATGCATATTTATTTAGGTTAATGAAGTTTGAACTAATTTATCCTATTCTTCATGTTCCAATGCATCTGTGTTGTTCTCATTTGCAATCTACGTGTTATAGTTCTTCATCAATATTCTTTGTTTTCTTTTAAAAAGTATTACATTATAGAGGATAAAAATGTTATATAGGCAGTTGGGACGTATTAATATTTTCAGACATCAAAAATCTAGTTACAGCCTCTATTAATTGATAGAATCGCTTGATTAACACATTTGATACTGAATTTGCATAGACTTTATTTTCTAAAAAGGAAGCAAGCACTTTAAGTGCACTTGGGCATAAGATATCGATCGGAAATGTACTATGAATTTTAGAAGACTTATTTATCACTTAGAATGATTGCAAATGTAGATCTAATTAGATTTTTGGACTTCAGTCACATCGGGAAGAAAAATGCCATTCTACAGTTGAATGTATTTTTCATCTATAAGATTCTATCAATATACTATGTGGTTTTCATTTAGTTTTGTACGTCTTGGTGTCGGTTCTGATAAAGATGTATTTGCTGTTATTAGAACAGAATTTTCTCCCCCTTTTGTTTTTGTAGTTGATTTTAAGCTGCTACTAGCAGGGAAGATATAGCAAAATTCTGAGTTTTCATTTCATGTGTTTCCTCAACACAGTTTACATACATTTTGCTCGTTTTTCAATGATCCCTTATCAGGGGCATGCTCTGAAAACTTTACTGTAGCTACTTTGTACAGGTACTCCTCAACTTATGACCGCAATTGAGCCCAAAATTTCTGTTGCTAAGTGAAACATTTGCTAAGTTTTGCCCTATTTTACGACCTTTCTTGCCACCATTGTTAAATGAGTCACTGCAGTTGATAAGTTAGTAACCTGGATGTTAAGTGAAACTGATTTCCTCATTGACCTTGCTTGTTAGAAGGTTACAAAAGGGGATCACATGACCTTGGGAATGGGACACAGAAATGGTCATAAGTATGAACTAGTTGCCAAGCATCTAAATTTTGATCACATGATCATGGGGATGCTTCAAAAGTTGTAATTGTGAAAAAGGGTCATAGGTAATTATTTTGAGTGCCGTTGTAACTTTGAATGGTCACTAAATGAAGTAACTCAATGTTGTAAGTCAAGAATTACCTGTATTAAAAGCACTGAATGTAGTTTTACTATTCAAGGAATGAATTATTATATATTTACATTTCATTATAATAGTAATATAGTACATAATGGTGAAAGCCAGTATAGTGCAGCAGTTAAGATGTTAGGCTAGTCCAGCAAGATATTCATTGGTGATTTTATGCCAGTTACTTTCTTTCAGCCCAACCTAAGAAATGTACAATATAAATGTGATGGATGGGTGAATAAATAAAAGAAGAAGAGGTGGAAATATCATAGCAATTATGCTATACAGATTGATAAGGAACCATGAAGAAGAAACCAAGTCATAAAAAATGTATCAAGTATGCACTGCCTTTATTCTTTTGTTATATATCTATAAGTAGAAAATGTAATGCTAAAATCTGTTTTCCAATTTTATGGAATTGTCTAGGCTTGCAAATAATTGGTGGTGGTTTGGAATTTATTATTTTCAAAGAGGAAGAGGTAGTATTGTTGCTTTTCTTCTTCTTATATATGTATATCTATATATCATTCAATGTCTGTTCCTATTTCCTGGCCTGAAAAAGTCTATAGGATAAATTTCTATAGGATCTTCTCTTACAATTTAATTGGAGTGTGGGAAGTCAGGGAGGCTACAGACAAAAGTGAAAACTTTACATCAAAAGAAAGGACATCTACAAACTTTGACAAAATCATATTTACAATAATAATGAATTACCTTACATTCCACCTTTGGGAATATTATCAAAAATTTATTTTTCTTTGGAAAAAGAATTAGAATGAGGCTGGTAAAAATGCAGAATAAATATTCAGGGCAGCATTATTTTAGTCCAATTACCATTGTAATGACAGAATTGGAATGATGATCCAGATATTCACTGTCCCAAAATCAGTGAATATCTACAACAGATTGTGGGATTGTGGGGTTGCACTTAGATCACTCTTGGCCATTCTACCATACAATTTCTTTTCAATTACACTGAGGTCTGGGACATAATTATTTTACTGATCTTTTTTATAGCAGATTTTGTGGCAGGTTTGGATCTATAAGGTCCTGATCCTTCACTGGAGGTTAGAGTGAGTACTGCCAGTCTTTCCATTTGCACCTCTAAGTAGTTCAGAAATGGTACTGCCTTAATTAGAGTGAGTTCATGTGAATTCTTACAGTGCAGACTCTGAACTGGACACAAATCCCAGAAATTTGGGAATTGAGCTTTAACAGGAGACAAATAAGGAGTAGTATGAATGAAGGAAATCATTCAGATGTAGTAAGAAACTGCCTAAAACAGATGAAGGGAATAAAAAACTAGGAGATAGTTATGCAGACAAGAGATAATTAAATCTTAGTTTATAGTAGATTAATAATGTTTATGTCTGTGATTACTAGAAATTCTAGTTTGTAATAATCTGGGTGTTGGTTTATATGACTGAAAAAAAAACTTATCCATCATCTGCTACATGGGCTGTGCAAATCTGGACAACTATTAACAGAAAAGAGATTAGAAAACTCCTACTCTTTGATGCCAACAATGATTATCTACATTTTTGCAGATCAGATTTAGTAGATTATTCATGGCCAGGTTTGATAGATTACATATACTTTCTGAACCACCATTTTGCTATTTTCTGAAGCCTATGAATCATGGAATTCTAATGTTAAAAAGCTAACATGAACAAAGCAAAACAAAATCTATTTTAGCAGCTTAAAATGTGTTCTATCCTGCTCTGTGTCTAGCATCAAACTGATGTGGGCAATAAGGATTCATACATCATAAATAGTTTTCTCCGTCTATTACCAAGTCTTGCTAGCTGTTGGATTAAAAGATATAACAGTGACAGGATAGAAACTGACAAATCAGCTTCTTTATTTTGACAATTCCCCTTCCTGTGTTGAAATAACCTTGCATTTCCCATGGCCCCAAGTCATATTCTAAGCTTCATTTCTTCATGCATGCCACAATTTCTTCTTTATTATATTTCCAATGATCCTATAGCTTGACCTCATCCAAGCCTCTAGACAAAGAATCCTAGTTGTCTAAATTTCCTTTTCTACTGCCTAAGGGTGATGTTCATGACAGAGGATTTCCTTTCACTGTAAATGTTAAGCAGTTTTAAAATTTAGCCTCTCCCCTTCCAACAAAATGGAATGGAGATGTGCTATGAAATACATAAGCAACTGTTAGCAGCTCTGCCTGTGAACCTCATTTCTTAACCCTACAAGGTAGAGTCAACAGTCTGAGAAGTGTGTAGCCTAAATGCTATAGGCTGCATTAGGGACTTAAGATTACTGAACACCTCACCTTTAGCAATGTTGCAGAGACCAGCTTTAAGCCTATCATTATGGCATTAAGAAGACCAAGTAACCAAAGAATAGGTAAGGGAAAGCTGCCTTCTTATACCCATAGAATTTTGCCTTTCAGGCTTTTAGTTACCAGGTGTCCCGCTGGTTTTAAAACAGCAAAAAAGCCACAACTGTATCAACACATCCTTTGTAAATTCCAGACCTGTCAAAAGATGGTACAGAATCTGACATTGGTCTGCGAAATGTGGAGAATGAAATAGAAACTGGTGGCTTGGGTGTATGACTTCCACTCCCAACCTGTCAGTGTTAATGTTGTTAAACTATATTACAGTACTCATAAAAGCTATTAAACTGTGAGTGATCATGTATTACCAGACACAGAGCAGACACAGCATGGTCAGTAGTAACGTAAGCTTTCTCATATCATTTTACTGTAGAGCTCATTGTAATGTACTCAAGGGAAGAGTTGCATGAGTAGAGGTGTCAGCTGAATCTTTTAGTCAAATTCCAGCTACAATTATTTTTGGCTAATCTATTTATCCTCACTATATTATAGCAGTATATGCTGCAACTGGATAACATTCTTTTATTTCTGTCCCAAACTACTCTCTTGAGTCATTATTATCAAGTCTAGCTTTTTCTCCAAGAAGCACATCAGACAGGAAGAAAAAGTGTCTCTATGAGTTTGTATGTGTGTGTATGTGGTAATGCAGAGACAGATTTGGAAATTTAAGGAGGACACAGCAGACACAGCTCTATTAAAGTAAGCTTAAAAGAATAAATAAATAAAAGGAAATTTATTTTAGAACAAATATTGTGGCCCTTCAGAAGTGAAACAATGTTCTGATACAGAATTTCTAAGAGGAGAGAAGAGAAAAGCTTTTGTCTCCATGTATCATTTAAGGCAGAAGACTTTTGAATGAAATCAGCCAATATATTGACCTGAAAGAGGAGTTTGAGAAGGATGAAACTTTAGCTTTTCCAAGCTTCCTCATGACTTTAATTGAAAATATTCTAATTTTCACTTATGATAAATCAATATTGGTGCACCACACCAATATTTTTTCAAGTAAATAATTTGGGGGCAATTTTATGATGGCTAGACCAACTCCCAGAATGCTGGCTGAAGAATTCTGAGGGTTGAAGTCCATCCATCTGAAAGTTGCCAATTTTAAAAACACATCACTAGATCAGTGAGGGGCAACCTCAAAAGGTATAGTTCTTGCAGTTCTGATGTCAACCTAACAACTGACACTGAACTTTTCCACATTTTTTCTGGCTTTATTTTATTTTACCAGGAAAAGGATTAAACTAGTAGTTTAAGTTTTGCTTGGAAAAAAATAATAAAGGCATACACTACTCTTTTAAAACATTTTAACCTGCCACCTCAAATAGGGAAAAATGGTCAGGTTTAATTATGAGAAGATTTAAATGGATGCACATCTTAAAATTGTCAAGTTAAACACTTTTGAAAAAACACTGCCCTAGACCATGGATCACAAGGGCATGCTATTTTTTTATTCCCCTGCTTCCAATTTCCTTCAAACAACACTGTAATTTATTTGTGCAATTTAATAGCTGTTCTAATAAGAAGGCACTTTGAGCCTTTTAAAGAAAAGTACATTCTCTGTTTTTCAAGGGGAAAAACAATGTTCCACCTGCCCAACTCAGTTGCTTGAGTTTGGGCTTTTCTTTATGGAGAAACTTTCATTAATGTTCATGGTTAGAGTATTAGCCACTTTTTTAAATGTAGTAGAAGAAAATAAACATTTCTTTAACAGTTGACTCCACAATTTGATTTAGCCTTAAGAAACACATGAACTGAAGCAATCCTGCAATCCTGTTCTCTTGTGTTTTTGCTTCCTAGCTATTTCTTTGTCTCTGCAGCAGTGGTGGGATTCAATTTTTTTTTACTACCGGTTCTGTGGGCATGGCTTGGTGGGTGTGGCTGGGGAAGAATACTGTAAAATCTCCAGTCAGAGGTTGTATTTACCCATTCTCTGAACTACTCAAAATTTCCGCTACCAGTTCTCCAGAACTGGTCACAACCTGCTGAATACCACCTCTGCTCTGTGGATTATCCACTGGGGCAATTGCCATTTCTGGGTTAATTAACTGGACTGATTGTTCTTTTGCTGTTGAAACGTCCAGCAAAGGATTGGTTTGAAGAATGTTTGTTCTGGATATACAAGTGGAATAAGCTGATGAAAGGTGGATGCTTTAGGCATATTTCTGTTCATGTGAGTTTTAGCATGATTAAGATTTTAAAAATGAAAAAGAAAGAAAATGGTTTTTCTTGAGGGGAAGATTGCCATATGCTTGAATTTCTTCATGCGTACTTAACTCCTTCTGATGAACAGGAAGGTCTTTTTCTAGAACAAAAATAAGATTTGAGCAGTTATATTTTAAAAAAAGAAGAAAAATGCCACTGAACAAGTACTTTGTGACCTGTCTGAGCTCAGTTAGGTCAGACAGTTTATATTTAGCCTGACATTTAGAGAAATGAGATTTTCTGATTGTATTATGCATAGAAAATACAGAAATATACAGGATGTCCCAGAATTTCAGAGCATATTTCTTTTCCACACCAAATCAAAGACTTTAATCATAGAAATGTCTGCATTTTCTTTGAGACTCAATGTGTTTTAACTAATTAGGGTTGTGTTACCTATAAATTAAATGGTACTGTTTCAGTTTCTGGGAATATATCATTTGAATCATCTGATGTTGGATAATATCTTTGTTCTAATTCTGCTATTTGGATTTCTTAAAAAGCATTCTCTTTCAAATTAGTTTAACAACAGTTCTGAAATCTGGCTTTTAGATCACTTTGCAAAGGTTTCTTAGAAGTTCTGCCAAAGACAATGATCCCAATCAATGGGATGTTTATTGCATATCAGTTGGCATACCATACAGAAATAAGATGATATGAATCAAACTGTTTCTGATTCATCTCAGTTTTGGATGCATGTGATCTAGTCTATTAAATTTCTGCATCAGTCTGACAAATTAGAAATCTTCAGAAATAATCTATATATATAAAAGCCAAGTACCACTCACTCATCACGAAATCTCCAGAACTGTAAAGCCTACAAACTTGAAATTTGGCACATATGTTCCTCTTAGCTTCTAGGTTCTCGCTAAGAAAGGATTTTTCAAAATGACCATCAGATCATTACTATTTCTTAACACAGTAATTAACACATTCTGATGCTAAGGAGTTCTACTCCCCTCCCCACTTGAAAAGAACTCTGTTCCAACTGTCAGTTGCCTCACAAGCACTAGGTAGCAACTGTCAGTTGTGGAACAGCAGTAGGTAGCATCACGCTCCATTATCCTGTAGCTGTAAAAGTCAGCAGCAGGCAAAGTCTTCTTCAGAGAGAAGGTCTTTGTGTCACTCTGAGGTATATTGATGTAATAGCCATCTTCTCCATGGCAGAACATCAGACGGTACTGGAGAGCTCAGGAGTGGTCTGGGGCTCCTTACAGTACTAAACATCAGTACCTCACCAAAATATTTATGCCTTCCACCTATGGAACTGCTTCTGGACTCAAGGTGGTGGGAGCGATATTCCCTTATGTGCTTCAATCACCAACCACCACTGAGCTAACAGATTTCTCCTGCATAGCCCAATCACATAGTGTCATCGCGAAGCTAGGTATACAACTAGTAATAGTATTATAATAATAATGATAATGATGATGATGATGATAATAATAATAATAATAATAATAATAATAATAATAATAGTGCAAACCCTAGGTGGACTTTAATGGATCTCACTTCAATGTGCTTTGGATACAATGAAGTTTTCTTTTGTTTGGATTTCACTCTCATTTAAATTGAGGGTTTGTCTGTTGAGACTTTCCTGCATATGACACCAAAAGCTAGTTATTTAAACTGATGTGAAAATGTAATTTTGGACATTCGGATTTAACAGATCCTCTGAATGGCCCATTAAATCATGGTTTCATTGTAATTATACTGATTTTCATGCACACATTCCCCCCAGCCAGTTGTGCATCTTTTCCTATTAACTATTTTAGTATGTAAACAAGGTTTGAACTGAGAACTGCATTAAGAAAATATGCAATTTGAGGATACATTCACAAAAAATTCTCTTACATTTCAATTCTGTATAATATAAAAGCATTTGACTGTATCTCTGCCAACAGAAGAGGGATTCCTGGTAGAATGAATTATTTTCTTCCACTTCCTATGTACTCTCCAAATCTTTTCTCTCTTCTAATGTTTTGGGCACAGATTTAGAGTGTAAGCACCACACTGAATTAAGAGCATCTTTTTGCAGCATGGCACAATTTTTTAAATGTCAGATAAACTTATGATATATTGAGTTTCACAGTTGCATGATGTAGAAACACTGCTACCAATAAATAAATGTTTCATAACATGTTCTATTTAGCCAGAGACACTTTTTCCAATTAGTGCTATAATGCTTTCTATGTCAGTCTTCAGTTGAAAACCTCCTGAAGCTTTTGCTGGTTGAAAATGCTGCTGCCAGAACATTATCTTTGGTTGACTAATTAGAACATGTAGTTCTTATTATATGCTTTTTGAGTTTCACACAAAGCTACATGCTGGTGTTTGAAGATCTCTCTCTCTCTCTCTCTCTCTCTCACACACACACACACACACTATATCTGTTTTGCTAATTGTCAGTGCAATAAATTCATTTGGATCCAGAAACAATAAGCACATTGTAAATAAAAAGATTTTAAGCTTTATATGTAACCCTAGCAAACAAATTTAAAAGCATATCATTTAAATGAATACATAATAAGCAAGATGATACCTAAATATTTTTAGAACTTCCAGGAGCTGCTTAATAACAACAGCAGAGATACCACAAGGCTGGCCAATTTCCACAGTACCCAGTGTTAGGTTCTGTGCAGGAGCTCCTAGCTTAAAGACCAATATTAGGTTTTTATTAAAACCTGGCATCATGACTTCATGGCCCTGTTTCTATGGACACAAGACTGCAAAACCTGATCTTAAGTGGATGACACATGACTTAAAAGTCTGAGACTTTCACAGGTAAGCTTTGCAGCTATGTGAAGATTTCTCACACCACATCTTCTCCTTTATTCAACAAGCAAGTGTGACTAGCAAAAATGTTAGCTGAGAATGAGTTTTAAACTCTTAAACTTTTCTTAATATGAAAGAGAAATTTGTCACTAAATTCTTTGAAATAACAATGGTCTTCCATATTGCCCCTACAACATCCCAGCAGCAGGAGTCAAGGTTGGTTGTCACTTTTTCAGACAATCATGACTTCATTCAATTGATACTTTCTATATGAGGAATGTTTAATTTAATTTAATTTAATAATTGGACTTGTATGCCGCCCCCACTCCGAAAGGACTCGGGGCGGCTCACAACTAAAAAATACAATCAATAAATACATTAAAAACAAATTAAACCTGACAAGCCCAAATAAAATCAGTTTAACCCCACCCCCAAGAGGTCAGTCCAGCCTGGCCTGTTCAAACAGCCAAGTTTTCAGATCGTGGTGGAAAGAGCGGAGATCCGGAGCCAAACAGAGCCCCAAGGGCAGTTGATTCCACAAGGCTGGAGCTGCTACAGAGTAGGCCCTTCCCTGGGGTACTGCCAGCTGACACTGTCTTGCGGACAGCACCCTGAGAAGTCCCAGTCTGTGCGCTCACACAGGGCGATCGGCATTTGATGTCGGCAGGAGACGCTCCCGCAAATACCCCGGACCCAAGCTTTGGACTTTGAATGTTAATACCAACACCTTGAATTTCACTTGGAGGGCAACCGGCAACCAATGCAGCTCGCGCAGGAGGGGCGTAACATGGGAGTACCGGGAAACTCCCATCACAACCCGCACGGCCGCATTCTGCACCAGTTGAAACCTCCGGATGGAATGCAAGGGCAGTCCTAAATAGAGAGCGTTGCAATAGTCGAGTCGGGACGTGACAAGTGCATGAGTGACCGTGCGAAGGGCATCTCGGTCCAGGTATGGGCATAGCTGGCGAACCAGCCGAACCTGGGCAAAGACCCCCCTGGTCATGGCCCCCACCTGCTCCTCCAAACCGAGCTGTGAATCCAGGAGGAGCACAGCCACTTCATCTTAGCCGGATTGAGCTGTAGTTTGTTCCTGCCCATGTTGGCTAATTAGCAGAGAGTTGACACACAGCATGGAAGCTGTTCTCAATCTTTTCAGACAATATCATACAAACTCTAGTGAACTGAAGTGCTCTTAGTGTAATGGCTTATTGAAAGAGAAAACTGCAAATGTTTCATGAATGGCAACAAGCATGCTAATAGATCCATTTCTGGAAATAGCTGATATATTATATGTTAGTTCACATATAAGGATAACAGAAAAACAGAGTAATAGAATTGGAAGGGATCGTGGAAGTCTTTTAGTCCAACCCAAATTGTTAGGGGCAATATGCTGACTCTGTAAACTGCTTTGAGAGGGCTGTAAAGCACTATAAATCAGTATATAAGTCTAAGTGCTATTGCTATAATACCATGTTTCTCCAAAAATAAGACCCTGTCTTATATTTTTTGCCACCAAAAAAGGCATCCGGTCTTATTTTCTGGGGATGTCATACACTGACTAACCTCACTTGCACACATCACCCCCAGCCTCCTTTTTGCTGTTAGAGGCCTTCAGGAACTTCTTCTTCTGTGGCTGGCAAGGCTTTCCTGAAGCCCTCTGCAGCCGATAACAGAGCTCCGGATTGATCTGATGCTTTATTATCAGCTATAGAGGCCTTCAGGAAAGCCTTGCCAGCCTTGCTGGCTGCAGAAGAAAGGCAGGTGTCGGGGTGTGTGAGGCCTGGCTACAATTGTCCAAAGGTAAGTAGTAGGGCAACTCCATCCCCCTGATCTCCCCCAGCTTAATTTCTCCCCATGCACTCTGGAGTGGGCGGGATCTTAATTAGGGCTTATTTTGGGGGTAAGGCTTATATTTGGCGCATGTGTAAAAATCAAGCTAGGATTTACTTTCAGGGTAGGTCATATTTTAGGGGAAGCAGGGTAGTGAATTCATTGGTAAGTCATTGACTTGATAAATATAAAATATAAGATATATTTTTTCTTTTTCTTCTTAGTTTATACTTTTATTCAGTGCTTCTATTTCTTTAAGTTTCTTTTTTAAGATTATGGATTGTTTTGTTAATTTTTTAAAAAGTAAAGCAGCAGGACAATGAGGAATAACAAAAAAAAAAAAAGAAATGATGGTTGAATTTAAAGGCAGTGATAGAATGATTCATGAACTATTCTTAGGGTGGATCAGAAGAAAGAAAATATCAAGTATGTCTAGAGCTCTCAGGGAGATTCTAAGTAACATGACTTCTTTTGATTTGAAGGAAATTAACTAGGAACAAAGGGACTATTCTGAGCTGTAGGAATACTCAGTGTAACTCTGAGCTTCTTGACCTCTGAGAAAGATGACAGTTCTCAATTCTTTTCTGGGTTTACAGGGATGGAAATATAATGTAATGCAGTAGGCATTGTTAGAAACTATTACATTCTGTGGTTCCTTTTTTGGGAATAATCCTTTTAATCCTATTCTTGAAGGAAAAATACAACCTTTCCTAACAAGATAGTTGCTCTATCTTTGTTGAAATAAGTTGTCTTAACATTACTAGTGTGTTTGCTAATATATCTTTCATTTCATTGCTTGGCTAGTTTAATTTTGTAAATTTTGCTTGATTTTATTTGGTTGATTTTTGTGTTAGATTTTCTTACCTTGTCTTTTTACTTCCTTTGTATTTTATTACTAGTTTTACATTTGTGTGCTATACTTTTGTGTTATTTCTTACAACACTTGAAGAGTATGTTCTAGAAAAGATAGTTGCTCCAGAGGCATTCTTATACTTTTACCCATGGATAATTAAAGCAATTTCAATTAGGGATGAGAAAAAATCTTATTTCCAACTTTCCTGATCCAGAACTCCATTTTGAATAAAAAGAAAATTATTTCCAGAATGGTTGGCTTAAACATACTTTATTTTTTTCCATTGATGACAGTGTGCAAAGTAATTGGCTTGGTGCCAATATTAAACATGTAGTTGAAAATAGATATTTTTTTTTTGCCTGTGAATGATTCCTGAGTAAAGCCCACAAAGGAACAAAGATGACATTTCCATCAGGGCTGCTTAATTTATTGGACCTTTTATGTAGTGTGCATTTAATACAAATATTAAAAGATGAAACTGGCCTTAAGGAAAAAAAAGAGACTTGAAGACTGAGAATCTAATAGGACTTTGGCCAATGATGACTTCATCTGTTCCTACTAGAAAGCAAACAAAGTCTTGCGGTGTTTGAAAGTTATTCATTCCTACATCTTAATGGCAAATGACACATTGGTTTTATTAGTTGGCTTGCCCCCTATTTATGCTGTTGCAACTCAGCTGGGGAAGTTTGTTCTGAATGCCAGAAAGGAAATATAAATCAGAACCTTCAAAAAGGCTACACAGCAGGTCTTCTTTGAACTCTCCATCAATTGTTTGCTTTTGCAACAGAATGACCTAGAAGGTGTCCATTTTTAACAATATGGTGGTAGCAGATGACTTCAAAGAACTTTTCCAATACCAAAAACCTTGAACCCATTTTGGGGATTATCAAGTTCCTTTTTAAACTGTACCTTATTAGACTGACCCAGACTCAAAAGAGCCACTGGACATTGGGCAGGTGGTTTTTAAGTATTTTAAGTATAGTCCCTATACTTGGGGAGATGTTTTGTTTTGAAAAAAAAAAGATATAAAAATGAAAGGTATCACTTACAAATCCATATGTGAGTTTTTCTGTTGTCTCTATCCTATGTTTTCTTCCTTTACTATTATTTCTAAATTAGTACACCAATTATGGTATTTCTACAACAATTATACAGTTATAGGTAATCTGCAACTGTCCATTATGTACTTTCCCTTGCTGTGCCTCTATACTCCCTTCCCAAAATTTGGTCCCTTTGAAGGAAAAACAATTTATTTAGTTCAGTTGCTTTACTCTGTTTGCTGGTGGCTGTACAGCTTTTAAAAAATGTGTCGCCTCTGATACTATTACAAGGTTGCAGCTTTATTGGTGACTTTGCCATATTAACGCTGGGGAAAGGTTCAAATGAGAGGCAAAGAAGTCAGCACAGGTGCCTGCAATTTGTCTAAGCAATTTGTTGTTACAACAAATGAGTGCATGTTATCATTATAATATATCTTCCCAACATTTGTACGTACATACATACATACATACATACATACATACATACATACATACCAGAATAACAGAGTTGGAAGGGACCTTCTATCCAAACTGTTAAGTTTGCATGAAGAGACAGACGCGGAGTGCTTCAGTGAAGAGTTTATTAGTGACTACAGCTCAGAACGAGCCCACTTTGGCTGGGCTGCAGCTGCTACTTATAGCCAGCAGCCGCAGTTGCCAGCCAATCAGAGTGCAGGGTTTTCCCGCACTTTTTAAACCAATCATTTCCAACATTTTACAAGAACAGTTCAAACTAAACCAATGACTTTAAACCTGCATACATAACACCCCTCCCCACTAGGTTCAGTCCATACTCAAACCCCAGCCTATCTAACGTATTCTTTTAAATAGGTGGGGCTCTTACGTGTACGTTGAGACCTTTGTGGTTCAGATGTTTTAAGGTTCTCACCTTGTGAGGGAGGAAATGTGTCTGCTGACATTTCCTTACTAGGACTTGTAGTAATGGTAGAACCTGTTTGGTTACTACAACCTGGTCTCTCCTCCCAATCCATCTCCAACCCAATGTCAGCACCTAAATCAGATAATGATGTGCAATCTTCCATTTGTGAAAATGGTTGTTGGTATTGTGACAGGTTTTGGGATGGTTCCTGTCGTGTTAGCTCATTACACATGGGGTTGATTCTTGCTTGTTCATTACACTCATGATCCTCCCTTCCCCTAGAAGAGGTATTAGGTATGGGAACTAGAGAGGTACAATTGCGATGTTCCTGAGGTAATCTGGATCTTAACTGATCAATGTGCCTGCTCCAGAGGACACCATCCTCTGTTTGTACCCTGTAAGATCGAGGGCCTGTGATTTGGGTTATCTCAGCAGGACTCCATAAAGGTTCACCCATAAGGTTCTTAGCATAAACAGAATCACCCACAGTGAACGTGCGAACTTTGCTAGTGGAATCTAGTGGTGCGTTGGGTGCGTAAGTGGGATGACTTAAGGGGAGACCTGAGTCAAGGGGAGACCTGAGTTTCCTACCCATCAACAACTCTGCTGGGGATAAGTTAGTTGATGGGTTAGGGGTGATATGCTGGACACTGAGAAGTTTTTCAACTCTCTCAGTGATATCCCCTGGACCCAATTGCTGAAGTTTTTCCTTTGTAAAGCGAAAGGGGAAAGCGAAAATGTTAACGACTTCGTGGCAAGTTTAAGGGACATTGGGGGTGCTTGTGAGTTTACCAACTTAGAAGAGGCCATGTGTGATCGGTTTGTTCTAGGCCTTAAAGATAAGGTCTTACAGAGCAAATTACTAATGAAACCTAAGATCACATTTAAGGAGGCCATAGAGGAAGCTGTTTCAGCGGAAGCAACCAAGTCCTCAGCAGCATCCATGAAGAAAATTAACAAGGCCTCAAGCCATTCTGATATGGAAAAGTCCACAACAACCCATTGCAAGCAAATAGACTCTGATTCAGACTGTAGTGAGGTGGAGGAAGGAATTTTTAGACTCAGAATGGAGAAGAAAAGGAAAGACCTTGGAAGAAAGAGGCAAGAATTTTATTGCAGAGGCTGTGGGGGCACCCCGCACTGAATGCAAGTTTTTAGACACCATCTGCCTACCCAGTGAGAAAAGAGGTCACCTAGCAAGAGTCTGCAAATCAGACTCTGCAAATCCAGAACTCCACCTAGTAGGAAGAAATTTCCTGAGAAAGAATTCAAGCCCAACAACTTCAGTGAGTAAATGGGGCGCCACTCAGAAGCAAATGGGAAGAATGAAACTCATCAAACAGTCACCATTGGTCATTCTTCACCCTTGAGAAGCAGAAAAGTACATGTGAAGGTACTCATTGAAGGAAGGCCTTGCCAAATGGAAGTGGACTCAGGCTCCTATTTATCTATGGTGTCATGGGACACTATTCACAGGCTACTTCCCAACATTCAGAAGAAACATTTCCAGAAGCAAGCACTGACTCTTAAAGACTACCAAGGGAACAAGATTCCAGTAGTTGGAACAAGAGAATTCAACGTGACATTTAAAGGCCACACCAAACGTTTGCCCCTGACCATCGTGGACAAGGATTGCCCAAGCTTGCTGGGACTTGAGTGGTTCAATCCACTAGGCATCGAGGTGACTGGCATCAATCACGTGAGCAACTCTGAATGGGAGGAGGCCTTGAAGTCTGATTTTCCAGAGGTCTTTAGTGAAGGATTGGGCAAGTATATGGGGAGCCCTATCACTTTCAACCTAGACCCCAAGGTGCCCCCAATTCGTTTAAAGCCCAGAAGGGTCCCATTTGCTTTAAAGGAAAAATTGATGCACAATTAGACAAATTAATAGCTCAAGGAGTTTTAGAGCCCACTGACCACTCCAAATGCTCCAAGGACTGCCAGGGGTAGTGCCTTACTTTGATGATGTGTTAATCTCTGCTGAAAATGACACTCAGTTAGAAGAAAGACTCAGAGAAGTCCTTACCAGATTCAGGAAAGTGGGGTTAAAAGTCAAGGAAGAAAAATGCACTCTTAAAACTGACAAGGTTGAGTTCCTGGGCTACAAGCTTGACAAGCATGGCATCCACCCTACAGATGCCAAGGTTAAAGCAATCAAAGAAGCCCCTAGACCTAAATGCAAAACAGAATTGCAAGCTTTCCTTGGACTCATTAACTTTTATCACATGTTCCTACCTCAGAAGGCAACCATTGCTGAACCATTGCACAGATTACTTGATAAAACGTCTGTTTGGGTCTGGGGCAGGAAGGAACAATCAGCATTTAACAGTATTAAAAGACTAATCACGTCTGATGCTGTACTCATACAGTTCTCTGAGAATTTGCCTGTTGTACTGACTTGTGATGCATCCCCTTTTGGAGCAGAGGGGGGGGGTTTGAGCCACAGGCTTCCCAGCGGGAGGGAAGCTCCTATTGCATTTTACTCTTGCACCTTGACCAAAGCAGAGAGGAACTACAGCCACCTGGACAAGGAAGCCTTGGCAATTGTTGCAGCTGTCAAGAAATTCCATGAATATCTGTATGGGAGAACATTTACCATTGTTACAGATCACAAACCTTTGTTAGGCATTGTGGCAGGAGACAAGCCTACACCTACTATCCTGTCACCAAGAATGCTTAGGTGGACTGAATTTCTTGCTGCTTATTCATACAAACTTATCCACAAGCCTGGCAAGGACATTGGACATGCTGATGCACTGAGTCATTGCCCACTTCCTTGCCACAAGGAGGACTTTGAACCTGAAACACACACCTTTTTCCTAGAAACTGTTGCCAAGCTTCCAGTTCATGCTGCTGAAATTGCCAGAGAGACTGCCAAAGACACTGTGTTGGCTCCTGTTATAGGCTGGATTAAGAAAGGTTGGCCTCTTCAAGATCTACCTCCCCTTGCCCAACCTTTTAAGTCCAGGCAAACTGAATTATCTGTATTACGAGGATGTATTTTGTGGGGTAACAAGGTGGTTATTCCTGCAAAACTGCAAAGAGAGGTTTTGGAAATGTTACATGAGGGTCATCCGGGTATTGTAAGGATGAAGGGATTGGCCAGGAGTTATGTATGGTGGCCAAGTATTGACAAAATGGTTGAAAACAGGGTTGCATCTTGTCCCAACTGTCAGGTAGTCAGGCCTGCCCCACCTCTCGCCCCCAAACAGGAATGGGAATGTCCTAGGGGCCCATGGTCCAGGATTCACATTGATTTTGCTGGCCCTACCAGAGGGCACACCTTTCTTATTATAGTAGATGCATATTCCAAATGGCTAGAGGTAATCCCTATGGCATCCACCACAACTGATGCTGTCATCAAACAGCTCACGGGTTACCTGATGTTCTTGTCTCTGACAATGGCCCTCAATTTACATCCAACCTCTTTGAATCCTATTTAGCACAACAGGCTTTGCATGCCCTATCAGACATGCCCTGACTGCCCCTGGGCACCCTTCGGCTAATGGCCGGGTTGAACGCATGGTGCATTTTACCAAGGAGAAGCTTCAGCAACTGGGTCCTGGGGACATCACTGAGAAAGTTGAAAAACTTCTTAGTGTTCAGCACATCACTCCTAACCCATCTAATAACTTATCCCCAGCAGAGTTGTTGATGGGTAGGAAACATAGGTCTTCCCTTGACCGCCTTCATCCCACTTACGCACCCAACGCACCACTAGATTCCACTTCCAAAGTTCGCACATTCAGTGTGGGTGATTCTGTTTATGCTAAGAACCTTATGGGTGAACCTTTGTGGATTCCTGCTGAGATAACTCAGATCACAGGCCCTCATTCTTACAGGGTGCAAACAGAGGATGGAGTCCTCTGGAGCAGGCACATTGATCAACTTAGATCCAGGTTTTCTCAGGAACATCACACTTGTTCCTCTCTAGTTCCCTCACCTGATGTCAATTCTAGGGGGGAAGGGGAGGAACAGGAGGAAAATCAGCAAGCAAGAATCAACCCCATGTGTAACGAGCCATTACGACAGGAACCATTCCATAAATAAATAAATAAATAACCATTCCAAAACCTGTCACAATGCCAAAATCCATCCTTAGAAGTGGAAGATTGTACATCACTACCTGATTTAGGTGCTGACATTGGGCTGGAGATGGGTTGGGAGGAGAGACCAGATTCTAACAATCAAACAGGGTCTTCTTTCACAGGAAGTCCCAGTGGGGAAATGTCAGCAGACACATTTCCTCTCTCACTGGGTGAGAATGTTAAAACTTCTGAACCACGAAGGTCTCAACGTACACACAAGAGCCCCACCTATTTAAAAGAATACATTAGATAGGTTGGGGTTTGGTATGGACTGAACCTAGTGGGCAGGGGTGTTATGTATGTAGGTTTGAATGTCATTGGTTTAGTTTGAATTGTTCTTGTAAAATGTCAAATAAGATTGGTTTAAAAAGTGCGGGAAAACCCTGCACTCTGATTGGTTGGCAACTACGGCTGCTGGCTATAAGAAGCAGCCGTAGCCCAGCCAAGTCGGGTCCATTCGAGCTGTAGTCACTAAATAAACTCTTCACTGAAGCTCTTCGCATCTGACTCTTCATTCAAACTTAACAGTTTACATCAGAAAATCATGGAATCAGAGAATTGGAAACTATCATTTATGTTTAAAGGGTAAATGCTTACTGTTACCTGTCTGACTCACTTAGACAATGAGATGGGCAATGCATAAATTTGCTTAATAAATAAATAAATAATAAAAAAACAATAAAAAACCAATCTGGACTAATGCATCCCAACCTAATGGCCTATTTTCTCTACCTGAACATACTTATCAAGGAGGAGCTATATGGTGCCCCTATTTAATTGCCCTGAATTGTTAAAAAGTTTTAACATCAAAAATTGTTTTCCTCCAACTCCGAAATAATTGCATGCCTTGTACTTTGGACTGATAGAGAAAATGACTAGCTTTCTGTTGCTGTTTTGGGACTGTTGGAAGAAATGTCCATCTGGGTTCAGTTCCAAGTGGGAAGAAAGACACTGGAAACATGGTGATTGCTTGGAAAGATGGTTTAATGGTGGAAAGCAGGACCATATGATTCGAGGTCCTGGACAAAAAAACGTGTGGGTGACAGAGGGAGAGAGATTTATAACCCCTGTTAGGCTTTGAACTTGCTTCCTGTTCCTGTGGCAAGCAATGTATCCTGATTGGTTGTCAGATTCCCATGGGGCCATGCAGGGATAGCTTGGTTGAATCTTGCTGGGTGATGTAATTTTCCCAGATGCTATGTAGTGAGATGGGTGGCTAATCCTATCCTGTCCTGAGGGACATGTCTTAATTCCATCAGCCTGGAGCTGAAGGTCTTTTGTATTGTAAATAAGATGTCTTTTGTCTTTCTGAGGCTATTAACAAGGGGAAGGGGGGCGCTTTCCAAGAGTATGTTTCTCCTTTTCTCATCCAGGGAGATATAATATTCTTCCTTTTTAATATTTCCTAGAATATTTCATTTTTCTAGGAGAGGAACTAGCTAACAGGAGCTTTAATACTGCTATATATTTTTCCTTGGTTTTCTCTTCTCAATATTAAACATCCCTAATCCAATTTTCCTTCATAGGACTTAGTTTTTACCGATCATCATTGCTGTCTTTTTCTGACTATTCCAGATTGTATAATGACCAATTCAAAACTGTAACTTCCCGTGATTTGGAAATGATATTACTCCTGATGCAGTCTAATTATATGTTTGCCTTTTAAAAAATGATAAAGCCATATTTTATTGCTGACTCAAATCCAGTCTGTAATTGTATTTATCTATATACCTATCCATCTCACCCAAAAACAACTCTGGTTGGCATACAACAAAGCTAAAAACAATGAACATAAAACTTCTTAAGTTTTATGTTAAAATGCAGTCAATTTGCAGATTGCTAGGAATGATTTCAGTGTGTAATTTTATTTATATTTGTTTGTATGTTTATAAAAAGAAGTCAATGATTGCAAATTATCTTGTGGGAATTTTCTTCCAAATGACACCAGCAGCCTGGAACTTCCTATTTTAGGGAAGGGAGGAGCAATTAATAGTTCCTTGCCCTGAAGGTATTTCTCCCAAAGTAGTAAACAGCTTTATTCTGTGCATATTCATTCTGAAGTATGTTCCACTAAGTTAAATAGAGTATGTAGGAGGAGAGTCACTTCAATCTGCACTTCCATCCATAGTTATTGGGAAGGAACCCATTGAAGTAAATGAAGCTGACATGTGAATAAAGAGGCATTAGGCTGGGCTGTCAGCATAAACAGAGAACACAGAATTCCTTTGCCATTGCCCCAGTCCCACTGCATTATGCTGGCAATATAATACAATCAACCTTTAAATTTAATAGCCTGGAAATTTTTATGTGCTTTGCATTGACCTTTTATGTCTATGAAGGACACACAATCAGCCCTTTAACCTGCTGCCAAGCCTAAGAAGAATCATTTTAGTTTTGTCTTGGTACTAATGTAATTAAAAGTGGATTCATATCTAAGCTACAAGCTTAACCTCCTTTTCCAATGAATTCTGTAGAAAATTCTGGTTTCATTATTTATAACTGGAATCAAAAGTAGACCATGACAGATAAGTTCCTAAATATTTACTGGTCATTCATCTATAAAGTGTAATACTTTAAGCCTCTTGCTTGGGGCTATTTTCAAAATCAGCATTTGATAATTGGAAGCGCCGATACTTGTGAAGTCTCTCTGTTGCTTTTCTTCAGAGCAACATCCCCTTATCCTCAAAGATAAATTAAAGCATGCTCCCATTTTGAAAAGAAAAATACTAATAGCTTGTAGCTGGTATGAGTGAAATGTAATGTGAACTGTTTTCTTTGGGAGACCAGCACTAAAGTTGAGATAGAGTTTTTCTGCTTGAGACACTGTTTGATAAGTTGCCTTCTGCTAATTGTATTGATAGAACTGCAGTCTTCAGGCTGGTAGATGACTGGAATCCTCTGCAATGCTTCTGCTTAAATTAGGAATAACCAACATATGACCAATGGTCATGTGCATCCATTGGTCTAATTTTGAAGCTGTCTATAAGCAATCAGTTCATTCAAAAAAACTAATCTGCTTCTTTCTTGACTTTCTGTTGCATGGAAAAATAAAGAGCAAACATTGTGCCAGTGTAATAGGTGGTATGAATAACCTTGAAGAAAAGGAGGAAGAGATGCTACCAAGACAATGGTCAGATAAAACAAATTTGAGTTTGAGGCAGAAATGTAATTTGAGAAAGTCTCTTGAACTTGATCCTTCTGAATAGAATAGAATAAAATAACAGAGTTGGAAGGGACCTTGGAGGTCTTCTAGTCCAACCCCCTGCTTAGACAGGAAACCCTATACTATTTCAGACAAATGTTATCCAATCTCTTCTTTAAAACTTCCAGTGTTGGAACATTTACAACCTCTGGAGGCAAGTTATTCCACTGGTTAATTGTTCTGTCAGGAAATCTCTCCTTAGTTCTAGGTTGCTTCTCTCCTTGATTAGTTTCCACCCATTGCTTCTTGTCCTGCCCTCAGATGCTTTGGAGAATAGCTTGACTCCCTCTTCTTTGTGGCAGCCCCTTAGATATTGGAACACTTAGTTCTCTTTAGGATAAATACAGGGAAGGGAAAAGCACATTCAGACTTGCAAGATTCTATTAGTGTAACCTTACAATAAAAGTAGTATTACCATTCATAATTGCAGTTTTCTAGTCTGGTCTACCTTGAAGTCAGATAATAAAAAGGAGGAAAAGGAAATGTATTATAGTGGATGCCCAAGGTCTGTGTTGTAGGCGATTGGTTATCTCAGATTTTGTTTCCTAGAATTTTCTTTGTGTTCACATACTGCTCTGGGACAATAACTTGTTAGTTTCTCCTGCAATTACCAATCTTCTGAAGGGGGATAGGAAGCAGCACCTCACCTGCCATCTATCACCTAACCGAGGTGTTTGACTGAAATAGAGGTCCCACATGCTGATGCTTTTCTGGTAAGTCAAGGTTGAAGCAAGTGCTGAAATAATTTCTACAGCCCATGTACCAGTAGCACAGAGGACAAGTCTCTATGGGCTTTAACCTAACTCCTCTTGCCTAACTTCTCTTAGGCAATAATTAATCTTGCAGGAGATAAATAAAGACAAATCTTATTAAAGCAATGGCAGAAATGTTTAAAACACTTATGTACTTTAAATATTAAAAGCATAAACATTTATTGTTGAATATCAATTACAGAGCTGCCCAGATCACAATATACTTATATGTGGAAAATTATTCAAAAGAGAAAAATCCAAAAGAAAATACAATCCTCCAGGCAGGCCACAAAATGGGGCTATTCTACTATAAATAAAAAAGGTCTCTATAAAGAGATTGGAGAAGGATTCAAATTCTTTCATATTTCACCAGACCTAGAACTTTAACTTTAATTACATTTCTGATGGATAACCATGCTCTTTTAACCTTCGTCTGTAGATCTCTTCCTTTGTTTTAAACAGATCAAACCTTTTCCATCATTTGATATATAGAGATACAGTCTACATCCACAAGTAGTGTAGTGAAGGAGAGCGAATGGGTGGCTCTCCTATTCTGAGCTGTTGCCCTCCCTGTGGTATGAAACTGCCAAGAGTTGATCCTAGAGCAGGGGTGTCAAACTCATGTAATCATGGTGGCATCACATGATGTATTGGGACTTTCCTCCCCTTCGTTAAACTGGGCTTGGGCATGGCCAGCACGTGATGTATCTGGCCCTGTCCTAGAGGAAACATGGGAGGGAGAGAGAGAGAGAGAGACAGAGACAGAGAGAGAGACAGGGACAATAACTCCTAGTCCCCCCCACAAAATGCAGTTTGTCAGATTTTAGTGCATCTTTATGTCAAATCCTTTTGAAAGAGGACAGGATTGGAATGCAAAGTAGGTGGAATCATTTTTAATTTCAATTCCACTCCTTCCCATCACCAACAATAGTCCAGAAAAATTATTGTGTTACTAAGTTATCCCACTAGAGAGAGGTTCATTGTCATCAGTTATAATTGTACTGCTGCAGTCAGGGGTGGTACAATAAAAGAAATAATTCACCAGAAACTATAGTGCTTGTAGTGTACCACAGAAATGAGCTTCAAGCAAATGCAGGTAGTCCTTAACTTATAACAGTCGTTACTGTTGAAAAAATTGCATACAATGGCACTGAAAAATGTAACCCTGGGACACTGCAACTGTGATAGTAATAGCAATAGCACTTAGACTTATATACTGCTTCACAGTGCTTTACAGCCCACTCTAAGCAGTTTACAGAGTCAGCATATTGCCCCCAACAATTTGGGTCCTCATTTTACCCACCTCAGAAAGATGGAAGTCTGAGTCAACCTTGAGCCTGGTGAGATTCGAACTGCCAAATTGCAGTCAGCTGGCAGTCAGCAGAAGTAGCCTGCAGTATTGCACTCTAACCACTGTGCCACTACAGACTCATAAATATGAGTCCATTGCCAAGTATCTGAATTTTGATCACATGACCATGGGGATGATGAAATGATTGTGAGTGTGTGAAATAGTTGTAAGTCACTTTTTCAGAATTGTTGTAGCTTTGAATGATCAAACTAAACAAACTGCTGTAAGTTAAGGACTACCTGTAATCAGACAGCACTCATGAATGTGTGAACTAGCAATGTTTGAGCATCCTCATCAATTAAGCCACCCAAAGTTGCTTAGATGAGATGAGCCACCATTCAAATCAAATCAAATCAAATCAAATCCTGAAGACAGAAAACCTGTCAACTCTGTATTTGAGCCTTCTGAACAAAGCAGAGCTTTTGCAAGCACCGAGCTGAAATGGATTTTGTCTGATCCATATGTATTAATCAAATTAATCTCAATCAAATCTGCTAACAGGCATATTTTCCAATAAACTGTTTCTAATCCAATGGTCATGAATGTGTTAATGTAAACTAGCTGAAGTGTTCTTATGCTTACAATAACATGGAAAAATAATATACATCCATGGTTGCAAAAATAAGTTTTTGCCTGCATTTGTGCATACTATCAATACCCCATGTTGTAGGTTGGCTGTTAGAGAATATCAAACTGGTCAGCTGGAATTCTGTGGATGTTCCTGATGCCTTATAGCAGTCATGTCTGTGGGGTTGGTTTAGAGATTAAGAATGTATCAGGCAGGCAAAAAATAGTGATAGAAGATATATTCCTGGAGGAAAGTCTTAATTTTTTTTAACTTCCCAATTGTCCAAATTGTGAAACAACTTCATCGTAACATCCATACTTGAATTGCAATTAATACTGGTTAAATGTATTACAATCTTTGGAGGCTGAACTTCCAATCTTTTGCTTAAATTCATAATTAGCTATTTTAATTTGAATTTTACAAGAGCTAAACCACTGAAATGATTATCATGACATTGGAGGAGATGACTGTGGATGGAACAACTTGTAACAACTTGTAATAAAATGAGCAGAATACACAATCCAATTCAATTTTAT
Source organism: Naja naja (assembly GCA_009733165.1). NCBI lineage: Eukaryota > Metazoa > Chordata > Lepidosauria > Squamata > Elapidae > Naja > Naja naja. The sequence goes on along the minus strand of CM019148.1, from coordinate 326,692,746 downwards.
TTTTTTTCTCTGGTTATATATAAAACATGAGATAGCTTCTAAGGCACTGTTGTAAATAAGCCAAAGGTATCACATTAGGTAGATAACCTTATTTTATTTGTACATCTTGATGTGCTTTATCCACACACTAAGCTTAATTATAGGCTCTGTAGATGAATCACAGCAAGTGACTAATGAAACAGGAAGGCAGCAATTTGAAGGCCATCAATTTGTCATTTATCTTGAACTTGTTCTTTTTCTTCTCACCATCATTGTCATAAAAAGAAAGAGAAGACAACTAATTCAGGCATTCTTAAGGACTGAGCATTTTTCAAAATAGGGCAGCTACCCTAACAAGACCACCCTGTTCCATTCTGAAGATCAGTTCAAATCTAAAATGTGGATTACATAAAATGATTATTACTACTTTAGCTTTGTTCTGTCATCACCTCAATAGCTAGAACCTCTACCTGTCTGGATTTATTTTGTTATTCCACTGAATTTTCTCTTTTAAATACAGACTCATTTATAATATATAATAATAGGTTTGTCTTTCCCTGAGCTACCCCCTTACTGTTTTTTTTTTCACATTTCAAAAACTCTATTGTGAAAGTCATTTTTCTAACCACTGGAGGCATTTCATCTATATTTGGCCTATATTGATGACTGGTATAAACCTCTTCATTCTCAGTAGATTGGAAACAGTAGTCTGATGGACTAATTAAAAATAAAAATAAAAGAAAGCCCAGCTGAAAATCAGATAGCTCAGGAAGGGGGGAAAAGCCAATAAAGGAAAATATTTGTAGCTCAGAGTTGAAATGAAGGGTCTTTGGTGCACTCTGAACTTCCTTGATGTCCATGGAGATTCTCAGTAATCCAGGTCATGGTTATCCCAAAGATGCTTTTTCAAGAGGCAACTAGACTTTCTTGGATTTTTTTGAAGATGTTTCGCCTCACTTTGAAGCGAAATGTCTTCAAAGAAAAAGAAGAAAATCTAGTTACCTCTTGAAAAACACCTTTGGGATGGAGCTTGCTTGTTTTCTCGGAGGCATTTCATTACCCATACTAGGTCATCATTAGTGCTAGTGGCTCTAGTACTGAAGGCGTTACTTAGTTTGGGTGATTAAATGTGTGCAAAAAAACAAGCAAGCTTAGAGAGCACCAAGGATCCCTCAACTCCTTTGCATCCTTCGTAAACTGGAATAATGTGGCATGAATACTATATAGTTCCATTATAGATGCACAGCTGGGTGAACAACTGTAGTCAATGCACGGTCTTTAATGGGTCTTCAATGGAATGCTTGGCCTAAAAAAAGTAAACCATAGCATGGAAACAAGACACCAATGCTTGATCCAACTGAAGCTGAAAAACACTGCTTTCATATCTCAAAGAAGAAAAATATGGGTGGAGTTCTTATTCCCAGAGGTGGAAGGTGTCCAGGATATGGATGTCCTCCATCCCAACTCTCCGGAAGTAGCTGCTAGCCACTACTTATAATGACCAACCTGTTATGGCAGATATAGTAGAGATAGTTCTCGACTTACTATCACAATTGAGCCCAGAATTTATGTTGCTAAGTGAGAAATTTGTTAAGTGAGTTTTCCTCCATTTTACAATCTTTCTTGCCACAGTTGTTAAGTGAATCACTACAGTTGTTAAATTAGTAACACGGTTGTTAAGTGAATCTGGCTGTCCTATTGACTTTGCTTGTCAGAAGGTCACAAAAGGTGATCACATGACCCTGGGACATGGCAATCATCATAAATATGAACCAGTTGTCAAGCATTTGTATGAAAATCATGTGACCATGGGGATGCGGCAAAGCTTGGAAGTGTGAAAAATGGTAATAAGTCACTTTTTTCTGCCATTGTAACATTGAACAGTCACTAAAGGAACTGCTGATAGTCAAGGACTACCTGTAGCTATTTCTGTACTATTTTGCTGAGTTCTCTGTTTTTGCTGGCTAGCTTCATCAAAATTCAGAAGTTAAATCTTCTATAGAATCTTAGTTTTCTACAGTACGTACAATATTTCCACAAAACCATTTTTAGTTGTTCTTAAAAACTTTTTTACTTAACGTTGTGCAAAGAGAGGCTTTTTCTTGTCTTGTCTCAGATACTTCAGGAGCCATTACAGCTAAGTGATTACAGTTGTGTGCAATTGTATTTGCCCTGTTTCTAAAGTAATAAAATTCTTCTGTCATCAGATACAAGGAGGGCCAAAACCTTTTCTTGATTGTATTATTTGCCATTCAAGCCTTTTCCAATTCAGTACATGTCAAAAGTAACTTAACTCTTTGCAAACAATCAATAGAATTGATTTGTTTAATGGTCCTTATGAACAATGGCGTCAAGCCAGACGATAAGTGATCTTTGTCTAGGAGGCTGAGAGCAACTTGTGACCTGTAACGCTGAACATGCTAAAATGCCGGCAGGGCTATAAATGAAGAGATTTATTAGAATGCATATATCTCAGATGAAATGACATTTTGGCTGACAAATAGCAACAAGAGAGGAAAACTTTGCAGATAGGAACTCCACTGTGGGAAGTACCTAGTTTTAAATGCCACAGAAAAGAGGAGTATTTGCGTTTTGTGCCAAAAATATGCAGCCTAAGGAAATTCTTGAATTGGTGCTCCGGTGTATTTATAGTATACAATCTGACAACTTCTCTTAATCTCTCACATGGAGGGAGGGGTAGTATGTCCAGAAGGACATGTGCAAAGTTTTAATTCATTAGATCAGAGATTTTGCAAAAGAAGACAATGAACATGCAAGTGATCAAATTAAATCTGTTTTTGTAAATTTGCAGAGGTCTCTTACAAAGACTGATATGAAACATTTTTTGTAATGGGTCAAGGTGGCATTCTAAAGCTTTACCATCTTTATCTCATTATTCTTGTTACCAACACATTGCATTTAATTCTTTGCAGGTTTTGTTATAGCAACTACATTGTCATTTCCAATGTGGTGCTTGGCACTTTTAAAGATCCTTTAATATTAATATAAAACAAAACTTCTAACCTATTTGATAGGTTTCTCCTATTGTACAATGTTGTCTTTCAAGATTATGCATTTTATGACAGAATTATCTTTTCCATAGAATATTTATTTATTCATCAAATTTATATGGCCACCAGTTCACATGACTCTCATGATGGTGGGAGAATTGTTCTTTAGACTTACAACATTGATGTCACCCTTAGCAGGTAAACCAGATAGGAAGCCTAACAAAATATGCTTGCTTGTGTTTATGTTGGAAGCACTGAGGTGCTTCCAGGTTGAAAGAATTAATTGGTGATATTACCATTGTCTGGGGCCGCTTGATTGGGGGCTGCTTTTATGCCCCTGTTAATGTACCCACCAAAGTGATACCTATTTATTTACTTGCAAATGCACACTTTCGAACTGCTAGGTAAGCAGGAGCTGGAGTGAGCAATGGGAACTCACCCCATTGCAGCAGCATTCGGGTCTTGAACGTAGGCTTGCTAATTGTCAATCCAGTGCCCCAACCATGTGAGTCAATGCACTCCAACAAATACACTAACTGTACTTCATTGCAAAGTTGCATTAACAGAATCTTGCAAGTCTGAAAGTACAATTCTCCTACTGTTTCTTTTGTAGCCCAATAATTAAAGATGGTCCCTCTTGAAGCACTTGCTCAATCCATGATGCAGCTGTGGGCTATGCCCCCTCTTATCCAGGGATGGGTTTCTACTGGTTCTGTCCGGTTCTGTATAACTGGTAGCTCTGAAGAGCAGCAGACATAGAACCGGTTCTATGTCTGCTGATGTTTTTGCTCACCCGCCCACCCGGGCTCTTACCTGACCTTTATTTCCTGCTTTTTCAACTTCAGCTGCCATGCGAGGCACAGCTGCAGTTAAAAAAGCAGGAAAAAAGGGCTTTTTCAAAGGCTCTTTCTCGGCACGCAGTGCTGCTTCAGCTGTCCAGGCAGCAAGCTGATGATGATTTACAGGCACACGCAGCGTGCAGGGAAGCACATCGTAAATCACCGAACCTCATAAATCACCGAACCGATAGTTAACCCTGTCGGATCCCACCCCTGCTCTTATCTGACCATTCTCTAGACAGCATCCTTTTCCCAATCTCCCAAGGTCATTCACACAAAGCATTACATCATCTTAGGTGCTGGACCAGTTACAGACAACTCTGATTTCCACCTAGCACTGCCATTTCCTATCTCTCTTTATTTGTTCAATTGTATGTGTTAAGTTTGCATGAAGAGACAGACGCCGAATGCTTCAAGCTCTTTGTTTATTAGTGACTACAGCTCAGAACGAGCCCACTTTGGCTGGGCTGTGGCTGCTACTTATAGCCAGCAGCCGCAGTTGCCAGCCAATCAGAGTGCAGGGTTTTCCCGCACTTTTTAAAGCAATCATTTTTTACATTTTACAAGAACAGTTCAAACTAAACCAATGACTTTAAACCTGCATATATAACAATATGCTTCAATGTAGAAGTCATACATCCAAATAGTACCAACATGGCATTGCATATACTTGTGGAACACCTAAAGAGTTTGTGGCCTGATCCTCCCTATCTGCTGTGTAAATTTGCCCCCCCTCCAATATCTTAGGCTTGTAAGACATTAGGCAACACAAGTATAGTGGTTCTGAAGTGCTTCAATGGTGGTCAGGGTTTAACAATGAGTATTGTCAAACAACTTGTAAAAAGTTGGTTTTCTAGAGGTTTAAGTTTTTGAGCTGTTTTCTTGAATCTTACTGAAACTTACAAATAGAGGTTAAATTTAAATTTCTTATAGATGATTGAAAATTTCTCCCCAATTACATTCCCATGGTGGTTGTAGCCTTCGCATATCTCACTGTTGTGACATTTTGTTCCACATGCTAAATTCTAAACTCAAAAGTTTAATGAAACTTGTTTTATTTCTTTCTTCTTAAGGTGAAATCTGGGTGTCAGCAGATGAATGCCCTGGATGCAATGCTGGAGACCTGTATTCTCCAAGCTCAACTAAGTCAACCTTAACCTTAATATCATTCTGAGAGAGTTTCTTTTTTCTTATCTATTGAAAAGTTCTTAGCATGTTTATTTGAAATGACACCTGAGGCCTGAACTCTCTCTATTTCTTAGTTCTCCCCCCCCCACTCCCAGTCTATTCTACACAAATCATCTCTGGAAATCTCTGGAGGCAATTTGATCCTGCAAGTCTTCAGGTTCAATTGGCAAGCCAACAGATAAGAGTGAATGCATTGCAGATAAGCATCCAGCTTTGAATTCTTATCCAGTCTTTTGGAGTTAGGCTCATCATCAGTTTTCTAAAGGTTTTCAAGTGCCATCCTCTACACCAATTCCCGTCCCAAATCAATCAGTTTCAAGCCTCATTTTATATTCAACAAATGTGGAGAACCTCTTGATTGCTGACATTCTTTTCCCACTTTCCCCCCTTCCACCACTTTTCATTCAGATTGCAACTATTTTCTTTTAATGAATTCTTTCAACCACCTGGCTAGATTGGAGATAGTTGATTTATAAACAATGGCCAGGTTATGGTATTCCCACTTTTTTTTGCAATAAAATGCAGCATAAAAGGACAAATTTATTTGTTCAGCTATCTTCATTATGATAAATTATTCTACATCAAATCACAACCAGATAGACTGGTTTGAGAACTGCTTGACATTCTGAATATATTGCTTTATTTTATAAACCTTTTAGCAATTGGCCATAAATATGTTGCAGCTAAGGAGTGCTGCATCTTTAAGTATATTAAATGCAGTCTTCTGTGACCAAACATAATAGGATTTTTAAATGAATTTTAATTGCAGTACTTAGCAAACAACTTTTTAAACTTTCAACATGTGCAAGGCCTTTTGAAACTGACCAATTCAAATTAAATCAGGACAAATAAACTTCTTATTTGATAGCATAGTTACAAGATGATATCACTTGTCAATGTCACATATATGGATAAACGAGATAAATATGTAGGATTTAAATTTAAATTCTCTCAACAAAGGAGTTCAAAGAGAAAGAAATGCAATAAATCTGAGGTCTGCATAAGGTCACTATGATTTTGTTCTGCACTTTGAAAGCTTAATATAAATAGGCTTATGTATCCATAATCACACTGCTTTGATCCAGATAAATTTAAGCAAGAACCATAGAAAACAAACAATTAAAGAATAAAAAGAACATAATCAGATCTGCATTACAACTAAGTTTGTTTTCAGCATATTCACTTAAATCAGTAACCATTAATGACAAAGCCCATATGGAAATTTAAAAATAAATTTCTGATTGGCGTAACTAACTTATTCAAAGAAAGAAACAACTCCTTAGGCTAATAAAGTAGTAAAGTTGCACTTTGGATTGTGGCCTGTAATATATATGCTGTGGTACACAAGAAACTTCGGTATTTGGGAGAATAAATAAACTATGGCTTGTTTGCTGAAGTTTGTTTATTTTTAACAAGAAAGAAAATGTATAAACCAAAAGCCAGCAATGGCAACCTTGAAAAATTTACCTTTTAGCTGTGGTGTTTCTTATGTCTAATGACAGAGCCAATTTTGCCGTTAAAAAGGTGAGGTTACCGATGCTATGAAGAGAAAGAGCAATGAGTGTTAGAAGATGATATTAGGAGTGCTATATGAGTTGGAACCTCCTCTGATATCCTAAGGGGAAGCCTGCTGTCTAGTTTTCAATGCTGATTCATACTATCATATTAGTTATTTTACATGTTAAGAATTGATATGGAAAAGGAAATATACAACCTTTGTCCCAAGCATCATCATCATCATCATCATCATCATCATCATCATCATCATATTGGTCCAATGCAATGTGTACAGTTTATCAAAATTGTGATCATACTGGAAATTGTGGAGAGGTGACCACCCCATATACAGTACATAAGGAGCCTCTGTGGATTTTACTCCACTAGTTGCTGCCGACTATAGGGGGCTGTGCTCATCTCCATTTCAAAGCCATAGAGCCAATGCTGTCTGAAGATATTTCTGAAGTCATGTGGCCAGCATGATATCCCGGAGTGCTGTTATCTTCTCACCCCAAGTGGTACCTATTTATCTACTCACATCTGCAAGTTTTTGAACTGCTAGGTTGGCAGGAGGCAGGGCAAGGATGGCAGCTCACTGCATCATATGGTACTCAGGTCTCAATCCTGGGCTGCCGGCTTTCCAGCCATCAAGTCCAGCATCTTAACTGCTGAGCCACCATGCCACCTTTACACCATATATATGCGGATTCATTAATAGATGTTATAAAAAAGAGTGAGCTCAGCCATTCTCAGCTTATCACTCTTCAGATATATATTTTATTTATTTATTAGAATTTGTCAAACAAAAATGAGAACAAGAATAAAAAAAGAAAATACAGTGACGGGGATGATAGGCACATTAGTGCACTTGTAGTTCAGTTCTCAGAATTTCTCAATTAGCAGTTTATTTCATCAGAGATATCTATAAATTGTGCAAGGCACATTTTTGTGGGATCTATTTCTGCAAGAAGCAGTATACCCCTTCTCTGTACATACAAAGGAGGTAGGGATTTGAGTATGATGCCATCTTTTAGATTGTGCACTGACTGTACCACCATCCCAGATGCCCCTATCTGGTGACCCCAAAATAGGATTATCACTAAAATAAACTCATAAATAAACAACGAACAGCCAGAAAGTTGGGAAAAATAGATCCCAAACCATGAAAATCATAAAGAAATATAATTCTATTCCCATCCATATGCATAAGAATATCACCTTCTGCCCCCAATTTTGAGCCTTCTTCCCAAAACAAAATAGAACTTTCAGGTATCAATTAGTTTATTTATTTATTTATTTATTTATTTATTTATTCGACTTATATGCCCCCTCTCGAAGGACTCGGCTTACAAAGTAAAAAACTACACAACAATAAATTAAATAAAACCAGATTAAACAAATCAAGCCGAATTAATACTAAAATCCCAGCATTAAAACTCTAAAAAACCACCCCACCCCAGGGTCACAGCCCGGGTTGATTAAACAACCAGGTCTTCAGGTCGCGACGGAAAGTGTGGAGGTCAGGGGCCAGGCGGAGCTCCAGGGGAAGTTGATTCCAGAGGTCAGGGGCCACAGAGTAGGCCCGTGTCGGGGGACCGCCAGCCGGCACTGCCCAGCTGATGGGACCCCAAGGAGCCCCTGTCTGTGAGATCGCACAGGGCGGTTAGTGTTCGATGTCGGCAGCAGTCGCCCTTAAATAATAAGGACCCATGTCATGAAGGACTTTGTATGTTAAGTTAAAACCTTGAACCTCACTCGAGCGAACCGGCAGCCAATGCAGGCCGCGCAGGAGGGGGGCAACATGGGAGAACCGGGAACTCCCATCACCACCGCGCCGCCGCATTTTGCACCAGCTGCAATCTCCGGATGGTGTGCAAGGGCAGTCCTAGATAGAGAGCATTGCAGTAGTCAAGTCGCTGGTAACAAGGGCATGAGTGACCACAGGGCATCATGGTCCAGAAACGGGCGAAGCTGGCGAATCAGCCGACCTGGGCAAAGCCCCTGGTGACGGCTCCCACCTGCTCCTCCAACCGGAGCCGTGCATCCAGGAGGACCCCAGGTTCCTTGCCCTATCCACAGGGGCAGCACCACTCCCCCTATGGTCAACGATGGACATTCCAAACTGGACCGCGATGCCGGTATGTACAGCCACTCAGTCTTGGCTGGGTTGAGTCGAAGCATATTTCCGTCCATCCAGATCCGTACCGCATCCAGACAGCGAGTCATCACGGAGAGGGCATCACCAATTAGTTGTCTACCTTTGCCCTAAGCAGCAGAAAAAGGAGGAACCATATCCTTTCATCCCCCCCCAAAAGCTTCTCTCTTCTTTCCCCTACCAAAGAGGAGAGTAAAAAGTGTGTGTGTGCGCATATGTGAGCACACATGTGTGCATGGGGAAAATTTTAGCTCATACTTTGATGCATAAAACTCCTGGGTCAGTTACTGTGCTTTCATTTCAAGATGAATGGCTGATAGGCAGTGGGAATATGTGCTCTGGAGAAAATAAATAACACTTGTTCTGTAAATTTGATTTGATGATGTCTCTTAAGTCATCTTCAAAAAAGTAAATATTTCCCCAAGGTGATACACAAAATGATTATTGAAAAAACAAAAACAAAAACAAAGAACAACATCAATATTTAAAATAACAAAACAGAAGGCAGCCTGCTTGTCAACATAATGCAAGCAGCTGTTTTACTTGTGCACTTTTAATTACAGGTATTTAGTTTATTTATTCATTCTTGTCTTTTCTTTTATATATTTTTTTCTTATTTTTAATCGCATTATCTATTTCTGTTAGCTTAATGTGACAAATAAGTGAACCATCTGATCACAAATTTAAGTCTTTGGACACAACCATTTTAACTACATATAGTAACAGTAACTTCTTTTTGAAAAAGCCTGTTTTAACTTATCCAACCTCAAAAATCCAGATGCCTATTGAAGATTTTTACTGCTTTTCTAAGCTTAGTACACAACAACACAAGGTATGTATTATCTGCATGTTGACTGCTCTTTTAGCCCAACTCTTTTCCCCAATGCTTAAATTGATATGTTAAACAGTATTTATTTACTGACTTGTTTTTTTCATTTGTTCTGCGTGGCTTAGGGCCAGGTTATCTGAAGTATTCCCTATCTCCCATGGTTTCTGCTGGCATGCCCACAGAGTTGGAGCTTGCTTGATTCCTTCAATTAAACTGTGGCATTTTCTAGGTTCAAGAAGTATGCTGTAATTGTTCTCCTGAATGGGATCCCCCTTGAAATTCACACTGTTGGTGTTCCATAAGTCTCTGAAGACCTGCTTATTCCCCCAGGTCTTAAAATAAGATGAATGGACCACCTTGTTGGATGTATTTTTCTTTACATTTTTATAGAGAACAATGAGACTCCACCATCCAGAGTCACATTGTTTGAGTTTTGTGGCCTTATAAATCCAGTTTTCAAATAAATTCAGAGAAACCAAATCCCGCTTGTTTTGCTATATATTATGGACCTCCTTATTGGATGTTGGATATTATACATATATTGTTTATTATACTCTGATCAATCCAGAGTTGATTTGGAATTGGGCAGTACCTAAACTGAATCAAAAAAAAATTCTTCAGCATGTCCAGCTAAATATATTTTCCCAGACATATCTGACACCAGATGAATTAGTCAGATTCCAAGAGATTAACCAACTGCATTCACCACACTTGTTTTCAAGTACAAGTAATCCTTCTATTTCCATTTCATAATCAAATCGACAAACAAACGCATTAGAGAACAAATGAAAGCATACAACCTCATCAAGAGAGTAAAAGAATTGAAATGGAAATAGGCTGTGAGAGCAAGAAGAACAGACAGCAAGTGGACCAAGGTAGTCATAGAATGGATCCCACTTGATAAAAAGTATCCACAAAAGAGACCTAAATCAAAACGGATCATTAACATCAGCAAGTATTATGGGCTCAATTGGCAAAAGAAAGCTTAGGACCATATTGGTTGGAAACATGCAGAAGTGGCCCTCATCTTGCAGTGAACAGACAATGGCTAAAATGGTGGTGAATCAAATCTGAAGATAATATGCAAGAGATTAAATTATTCAGTTTAATTCAAAAGTGCTAGTAAGTGTAATGAGATGAAGAAATAGTTCTACCCAATTAAAATGAGCTTCTAAAACATGACTTAAAAAAAATAAGAAAATAAAAAAAGGAAAAATAGATGACAAAAGATAATGTGATTAAATGTGTTAGTTGTAAAGATAACTATAATTCCAGTGACACAATTATTTTTTATTTTTGTGTAGGGATAATCTATTGTTCTTTGGGTAATTAAATCACTGAAAGAGAAGATATGTAGAATATTTGTTGTAAAAATTGAAGAGTGTCCCCTCCATTAAACAACACAACATTTTAATCCAGTTAATACTTTCTTTCCCTTATGATGGTCAATTTGTAATCTGGGAATGTGGCATACTGATAGGAAATTTATATTTTATATGGCCACGCATTTATTTTGTTCTTCAGCTTCTCGGTGGGTTTCCAGAATTTGTAAGCACTGAGTGAAATTATACACCTCTAGGCATAAGTTGAGATCTATCCTGCCATGAGAAACTCCAGGCCTAGTTGGGTGTTGCTGTTGTTTTTTTACTTCTACAGTGTTCTTGTGATACTAAATTTTGGGCAAAGCTTAAGGAAAATGAAGCTGACTGGTATTTGGTATTCTTGAACCAATGCCTGGTACTTTCCATTATAGGCACAGAGAGGAAAAAACATACACTTAAAAGAGCTGTTAGGTTAGATCAGCTTAAATTCCTCAAGGCCTGATAGCTTTGGCCATTTCTATTTTTCTTAAACAACTTGATTTTTTTTTATTGGGTTAGGTTAACATTATGTATTGTTCGCATATAAACTACTTTGGTTAAGCTTTCATACTCAAACATATTATGATTTTTGATCTGAAGGAATGAAAAAAATCTTTAGGACATCATTACAAGTTGTGAGACCCAAGTGGTCTTAAAACTGATGCAAACAGAATAGGGAAACTGGCTGGTTTGGTGAGCTGTAAGAACTGCAACAGGGAGAATAATTATGACATGGTTCTAAATTTGCCAAATCTGTGTGGGTTGGCCAGTGGTGAGATTCAAATTTTTTTACTACCGGTTCTGTGGGCATGGTTTGGTGAGCATGGTGAGGCTTGGTGGGTATGGCAGGGGAAGGATACTGCAAAATCTCCATTCTCTCCCCACCCCACTACCATGCTTTCTGTTATGTATGCAGGTTTGAATGTCATTGGTTAAGTTTGAACTGTTCTTGTAAAATGTCAGAAATGATTGGTTTAAAAAGTGTGGGAAAACCGTGCACTCTGATTGGCTGGCAACTGCGGCTGCTGGCTATAAGTAGCAGCCGCAGCCCAGCCAAATCGGGTCTATTATGAGCTGTAGTCACTAATAAACTCTTCACTGAAGCACTCTGCGTCTGACTCTTCATGCAAATCTAACACTGGCGATGAAGGTGGGATCCTTCCTGAAGAGAAGACAACACGGAGAACAAGCTGAGAGAGATGGCTGTGCTGAACACCGCCCCCCAGCCCCGTTCGATCTGACGGCAGAAGACTGGGACTCGTATGCAGATCGTTTCTAAATGTATTTGGAGGGAAACAATCTCACCGACATTTCCGACAAGCGGAAGAGGGCGGTCTTTCTCACCCACTGCGGTCTGGCAGTTTTCAAGATGGCGAAGTCATTGGTGGGAGCTGCAGACGTGACTTAATAACTTAGAAAAGTTATTAAGAGCCCATTACACGCCACAAGTATCATGCCTCATTACGAGAAACGAATTCTACCATCGGGATCAAGGGGAAAGCAAAAACGTTAATGACTTCATGGCAAGTTTAAGGGACATTGGGGGTGCATGTGAATTTATCAACTTAGAAGAGGCCATGCGCAATCGATTTGTTCTAGGCCTAAAAGACAAGGTTTTGCAGAGCAAATTATTAATGAAACCTAAGATCACGTTTAAGGAGGCCATAGAAGAAGCTTCTTCAGCGGAAGCTACCAAGTCCTCAGCAGCAGCCATGAAGAAAATTAACAAGGCCGCAAGCCATCCTGATGTGGAAAAATCCACAACAACCCATTGCGAGCAAATAGATTCTGATTCAGACTGTAGTGAGGTGGAGGAAGGAATTTATAGACTCAGAATGGAGAAAAAGGAAAGACCTTGGAAGAAAGAGGCAAGACTTTTATTGCAGAGTTTGTGGGGGGCACCCCACTGAATGCAAGTTTTTGATACCATCTGCCTCCGTTGTGAAAAAAGGTCACCTAGCAAGAGTCTGCAAATCATCCAGAACTCCACCAAGCAGAAAGAAGTTTCCTGACAAAGAATTCAAGCATAACAACTTCAGTGAGAAAATGGGGCACAACACAGAAGCAAATGGGAAGAATGAAACTCATCAAACAGTCACTATTGGTCATTCTTCACCCTTAAGAAGCAGAAAAGTACATGTGAAGGTACTAATGGAAGGAAGGCCTTGCCAAATGGAAGTGGACTCAGGCTCATATTTATCTATGGTGTCATGGGACACTATTCACAGGCTACTTCCAAACATTCAGAAGAAGCATTTCCAGAAGCAAGTACTGACTCTTAAAGACTACCAAGGGAACAAGATTCCAGTAGTTGGAACAAGAGAATTCAACATGAAGTTCAAAGGCCACACCAAACGTTTGCCCCTGACCATCGTGGACAAGGACCGCCCAAGCTTGCTGGGACTTGAGTGGTTCAATCCACTAGGCATCGAGGTGACTGGCATCAATCACGTGAGCAACACTGAATGGAAGGAGGCCTTGAAGTCTGAGTTTCCAGAGGTCTTCAGCGAAGGATTGGGCAAGTATATGGGGACCCCTATCACTTTCAACCTAGATCCCAAGGTGCCCCAATTCGTTTAAAGCCCAGAAGGGTCCCATTTGCCTTAAAGGAAAAATTGATGCACAATTAGATAAACTAATAGCTCAAGGAGTTTTAGAGCCCACTGACCACTCCAGGTGAGAGACACCCATAGTCACACCAGTCAAGACTGATGGGTCAGTAAGAATCTGTGGAGACTATAAGGGGACATTGAACCATGCGCTTCAGCAGAGCACATATCCAGTTCCAGTGGTGCATCATTTATTACATTCACTTGGCAGGGGCACAGTCTTTGCCAAATTGGATCTGGCCCAGGCATATCAACAACTAACAGTTGATGATGCCACTGCAGAGGCCCAAACCATTGTGACTCATAGAGGTGCCTTCAAATGTAAAAGGTTACAGTTTGGAGTAAGCGTGGCACCAGGCATCTTCCAAAGCCTTATGGAAAGGATGCTCCAAGGACTGCCAGGGGTAGTGCCTTACTTTGATGATGTGTTAATCTCTGCTGAAAATGACACTCAATTACAAGAGAGACTCAGAGAAGTCCTTACGAGATTCACGAAAGCGGGGTTAAAAGTCAAGGAAGAAAAATGCACTCTTAAAACTGACAAGGTTGAGTTCTTGGGCTATATGATTGACAAGCATGGCATCCACCCTACAGATGCCAAGGTTCAAGCAATCAAAGAAGCCCCTAGACCAAAATGCAAAACAGACTTGCAAGCCTTCCTTGGACTTATTAACTTTTATCACATGTTCCTACCTCAGAAGGCAACCATTGCAGAGCCATTACACAGATTACTTGAGAAAAAGTCTGTTTGGGTCTGGGGCAGAAAGGAACAATCAGCATTTAACAGTATTAAAAGACTAATCACGTCTGATGCTGTACTCATACAGTTCTCTGAGAAATTACCTGTTGTACTGACTTGTGATGCATCCCCCTTTGGAGTGGGGGGAGTTTTGAGCCACAGGCTTCCCAGTGGGAGGGAAGCCCCTATTGCATTTTACTCTCGCACCTTGACCAAAGCAGAGAGGGATTACAGCCAATTGGACAAGAAAGCATTGGCAATTGTTGCAGCTATGAAGAAATTTCATGAGTATTTATATGGGAGAACATTTACCATTGTCACACATCACAAACCTTTGTTAGGCATTGTGGCAGGAGACAAACCTACACCCACTATCCTGTCACCAAGAATGCTGAGGTGGACTGAATTTCTTGCTGCTTATTCATACAAACTTATCCACAAGCCGGGCAATGACATTGGGCATGCTGATGCCTTGATTCGTTGCCCACTTCCTTGTCACAAGGAGGACTTTGAACCTGAGGCACACACCTTTTTCCTAGAAACTGTTGCCAAGCTTCCAGTACACGCTGCTGAATTTGCCAGAGAGACTGCCAAAGACACTTTATTGGCTCCTATTATAGGCTGGATTAAGAAAGGTTGGCCTCTTCAAGATCTACCTCACCTTGCCCAACCTTTTAAGTCCAGGCAAACTGAATTATCTGTATTAAGAGGATGTATTTTGTGGGGTAACGGGGTGGTTATTCCTGCAAAACTGCAAAGAGAGGTTTTGGAAATGTTACATGAGGGTCATCCTGGTATTGTAGGGATGAAGGGATTGGCCAGGGGTTATGTATGGTGGCCAGGTATTTACAAAATGGTTGAAAACTGGGTTGCATCTTGTCCCAATTGTCAGGTAGTCAGGCCTGCCCCACCTCTCGCCCCCCCACAGGAATGGAAATGTCCTAGGGGCCCATGGTCTAGGATTCACATTGATTTCGCTGGCCCTACCAGAGGGCACACCTTCCTTATTATAGTAGATGCATATTCCAAATGGCTAGAGGTAATCCCTATGGCATCCACCACAACTGATGCTGTCATCAAGCAGCTTAAAACTTTTTGTAACCCACAGGTTACCTGATGTTCTTGTCTCTGACAATGGCCCTCAATTTACCAACCTTTTGAATCCTATTTAGCACAACAGGGTATTAGACATGCCCTGACTGCCCCTGGGCACCCTTGCTAACGGCCGGCTGAACGATGGTACGCTTTTACCAAGGAAAGCTTCAGCAATTGGGTCCTGGGGACATCACTGAGAAAGTTGAAAAACTTCTTAGTGTTCAGCACATCACTCTAACCCATCAACTAACTTATCCCCAGCAGAGTTGTTGATGGGTAGAAACTTAGGTCTCCCTTGACCTTCATCCCTCTTATGCACCCAACACACCACTTGATTCCACTAGCAAAGTTCGCACGTTCAGTGTGGGTGATTCTGTTTATGCTAAGAACTTATGATTCCACTAGCAAAGTGAGTGTGGGTGATTCTGTTTATGCTAAGAACATGGTGAACCTTCAAGGATTCCTGCTGAAATAACTCAAATAACTGGCCCTTGTTCTTACAGGATACAAACAGAGGATGGAGTCCTCTGGAGCAGGCACATTGATCAGCTTAGATCCAGGTTACCTCAGGAACATCGCAATTGTTCCTCTCTAGTTCCCATACTTAATGCCTTTTCTAGGGGGTAAGGGGAGGAACATGAGGATAATCAGCAAGCAAGAATCAACCCCATGTGTAATGAGCCATTACGACAGGAACCATCCCAAAACCTGTCACAATGCCAAAATCCATCCTTACAAGTGGAAGATTGCACATCACTACCTGACTTGGGTGCTGACATTGGGCTGGAGATGGGTTGGGAGGAGAGACCAGATTCTAACAATCAAACAGGGTCTTCTTTCACAGGAAGTCCAACTAGGGAAATGTCAACAGACACATTTCCTCTCTCACTGGGTGAGAACGTTAAAACTTCTGAACCACGGAGGTCTCAACGTACATGTAAGAGCCCCATCTATTTAAAAGAATACATTAGATAGGTTGGGGTTTGAGTATGGACTGAACCTAGTGGGGAGGGGTGTTATGTATGCAGGTTTGAATGTCATTGGTTAAGTTTGAACTGTTCTTGTAAAATGTCAGAAATGATTGGTTTAAAAAGTGTGGGAAAACCGTGCACTCTGATTGGCTGGCAACTGCGGCTGCTGGCTATAAGTAGCAGCCACAGCCCAGCCAAATCACTGAAGCACTCCGCGCCTGACTCTTCATGCAAATCTAACACTTTCCATCTCCGTTCTCCTGTGCAGGGCAACAAAAGAAGACCCAGCCTGGGAGGCAGAGAATAGATGGGGGCAGGACCAATCAGAGGTGGTATTTGCCGGTTCTCTGAACAACTCAAAATTTCTGCTACCAGTTCTCCAGAACTGGTCAGAACCTGCTGAATACCACCTCTGGTGTTGGCTATCTGTTCTCAGACAACAACACAAATAAAAAAGCTTCCAGCTAAGGTTGGAATTTAACTTAAACACATCTTCTGAATTAAGATTTGGTTCCTGCCAATCAGTTTCTGTCTCACTTCTGACAACTATTGCGTTCATTTTATTTGATGTATTTGTTAAATTCACCTAGGGAGAAGAGTACATTACAGACTTGCAGGTGTTTGGCCGTTTCTTATTTTGAGTTCCTAGCATATCATCTTTTGGGAGGATGCTTCTACTTTGGCAGATCACAAACTTGCAAGTCTTGCCGATGCCTTGCCCTTTCTCCCACCTATACTTCAAGTCCAGTCTGCCAAGGTGAGAGTAGAAGAATGCGGGGAGAGGGAGAATCCCTTGAGTTTGAGTAAATGGAAATACTGTATGTTCTCATAATGCGGGAGCTGGCTCCTGTATGCCACAGCTTCATGCAAATTCTGGGCCTGTTGAATTTCTCATTCATATGTTGCTATTCAAATGAGACTGATACTCTGTTAGAATAAGACTTGACTTGTTCCCATTCTTATGGTTGAGGAAGTAAGCCAGACAAGATAAAGAAGGCAGGCAGTGAGCCAGTGTTTGCTTCTTTGTTACTGGGATGCACAGGTGGCTTGGCCCCATTTCCATATTTACCAGGCTAAGGATCAGCCTGTTGTCATTGTGTTTCCTGCTATAATCCAAGGTTCTCTCTGGTTCACAGAATGAGTTTAGTCACAAAGAGTTAATGGAGGAGAAAATCACAACATATTGATTTCCTTCTTATGCTTCAGGAAAGAAACATTTCTCTTTCTTCTTGTGTGTGTTTTAATGGATTAAATGTAATATCAACAACTAGTGCCAGGCAGATGTGGATATGTTTAGATTCTTGATCCTGAACCTCAAAATTCTTGGGGTTTGCTCAGAATCTTCAAGGTAGAAAATAAATTCATTTTTCCACAAGTGACTTGTGGCTGAGAAATTCTACAAAGATTTTTTTATTTCTCAGATATATTGAAATTTGTAGAGAACATTTTCTCTTGTATAAGCCTAAGAGCTATTGCTATTCTTGTTACATTTCTGTGGGCTGTTCCATAGCTGAACCCAGAACACATCTGACAAAATTAGAATAGAATAGAATAGAATAGAATAGAATTACAGAGCTGGAAGGGACCTTAGAGGTCTTCTAGTCCCACCCCCTGCTTAGGCAGGAAACCCTATACCTGTCAGGATTTCACAGATACATCAGGACTATTGTTGCTTGTAAATCCATAAAATGGAACCTCGGAACCTATTTTTCTTGGTCCTTAGAATCTCCTTTAGTCCTGCAACTGAACTTTGGGGGTAAATACAATTTTCCAATCTTTTCATGGAAATGAAGTACAAACCTAAGACAAGTAAATTAAGATATTCAAAATATGGAGAGAATTCTTCCAAACAATTTATCATTAAGTCAAGGAATGGTCCTATCATTAGGCAGAACTTTAGACAGCAAAAGTTTGTGGCAGCATTAGCAACAGCTCTGAATTTTTTCCTCTTGAAACTCTACTCATTTCAAGTGTGCAGTGATAAAACTGGACAGGTCATGAGGCTTGTTCTGAGCCTATCCTGTGCATGGAAAGACTGATTTGGCTGTTTACTTCCTAAAATGAGAAAATGATTATATATGGAAAAAGGCAAGTATAAGTGTACACAATATTTATTTGCTAATTTTCTGCAAGCATTGTTCACCTCGAACAAAATCCTTTAAGGAAAGTCACAGGAATTAACACATTCCTGGTTCATGTGTGTTACACCCCTTATGGATACTGTCCAGATTTTACCAGCTATATGGAAAAAAATAATGGCTGAACTAAAGCTTGATGTTATAATATCTGCTTTGCTTCCAGAAGTGTGATTATGAGTTCAAGGCCTCCCTTAGGCATGAAATCTGGCTAGGTGACTTTAGGCCACCATTCTCTTTTAGGCTAGTCCACCTCATTGGGTGTTAAAATAGAATAATAGAATAATAGAATAATAATAGAATAATAGTAAAATAGTAAAATAGAATAATAGGTTTGTTTCCCACCTTGTGTTATTTATAAAAAAGGTAGAATAAAATAATAATAGATCATCTATCTATTGTTGTTGACATGGACAATTTGATGCTATAAGGAAAAACAACATCTGAAACAGAATAGCTGCTTAGCAGTGTCCATATATACAAGATATTACAATGGAGTTTAGACTGAACAAGAGTGCCACTCTTGCCCCTAACAGTGGGGGAAAAAAGTGAAATTGAAGAAATCAAGATGCTCTTTGGAAATTGTTATGTATGCAGGTTTGAATGTCATTGGTTAAGTTTGAACTGTTCTTGTAAAATGTCAGAAATGATTGGTTTAAAAAGTGCGGGAAAACCCTGCACTCTGATAGGCTGGCAACTGCGGCTGCTGGCTATAAGTAGCAGCCACAGCCCAGCCAAATTGGGTCTGTTATGAGCTGTAGTCACTAATAAATTCTTCACTGAAGCACTCCGCGTCTGACTCTTCATGCAAATCTAATAGAAATAACATCAAGAATCTGGATGAAGATAATCATTATAAATACCTGGGCATCCTTCAAGCTCACACTGAAGTGAAGAAGAAGGTTAGAATGGATACATCACAATAGCAAAGAAGAGCTTAAAGTCCAAACACAGTGAAGGAAATACCATCAAAGCAACATCTGAGCAGTTCCAGTCTCAGATACATAGATAGAAGAGTGGACTGGATTCAAGCAGAATTAACAGCTGCTTGAGAAATAATGACAATGAATCATGCCCTTCATCCAGCAGACTTTACTTACCAAGGAAAATAGACAGGCATTTTATGTTGCAAGTATACCAGATTGCTGAAGAAGAAAGAAGTCCATTGGAAGAATATCTGAAGGACAGTGAAGAAAATGCATTGAAGCTAGTATACCAGGAGGGTTTACTGAGTACTGAAGTATCCAAACTGGCCCACAAGAAAGATTAAATAGAGAATAGATAAGAGACATGGCAAGGCAAATTATATGGCCAATAAACAAAAAGAAAGCAGACAAAGCAGATAACAAGACCTGGCAATATCTAAGAGCAAGAAAATTGAGGAAAGAGACAGAGGAGCCTATTCTGGCTGCACAAATGACAGAATTAGAACAAATGCATACAAAACCAGATCTAAGAAAACAGCAACAGGCAACAAATGCTTTCTCTGGAAAGAAACTGAAGAAACAATGGACCACACAGGTACCTTCTGCAAGAAGTCCATACAGGCTGATTACAAACAATGACGTAACAGTATAGAATAATGGTGCGCTGAAATATCTGCAAGAACTACCATTTACCTGCAAGCAAGAATTGGTGCGAGCTCACAATAGGAAACGTAATTGAAATGAGGAAATTAAATTGCTCTGAGACTTTAGAATTCAAATAGAGAACCACCTGCCACATAACACCTCAGACTTAACAATTGTTGATAAGAAAGACAAAAAGGTTTGGACTTATATGTTTCTATACTTAGGGACAGCAGAAGGAAAAGAGAAAGAAAAAAAATCACAAAATACAGGTAATCCTCAACGTACGATCACAATTGAGTCCAAAATGTATGTTGCTAAGTGAGAAATTGGTTAAGTGAACTTTGCCCCATTTTACGACTTTTCTCCCCACATTTGTTAAGTGAATCACTGCAGTTCTTAAAATAGTAAACATAGTTGTTAAGTGAATCTTGTTTTCCCATTGAATTTCCTTGTCAGAAGATCACTAATGGGGATCACATGACTCTGGGACACTGCAACCTTCATAGAAGTGAGTCAGTTGTCAAGTATCCGAATGCAAATCATGTAACCATAGGGATGCTGCAACGGTCATAAGTATAAAAAATGATCATAAGTCACTTTTTTCAGTGCTGTTGTAACTTTGAACTTTTACTCAATGAACTGTTGTAAATTGAGGACTACCTGTACAAACATCTGGAGCAGCACTTGAACACCATTGGCATTGATAAAATTACCATCAACCAATTGGAAAAAGCAGTTTTACTTAGAAAAGCTTACATTCTGTGACAATATCCTCAACCCCATCAGACTTCATTGGCTTCTCCAAGGTCCCTGGGAAGGACTTGATAAAGAGGATCAAAATGCCAAAGTGAGTCCCCTCTTCCCTCTTTTAATTTATTAAGAACTTATTGTTGTTATTTTTTTAAAAAATCATGTTTTTATTATTTGAAATGTTTTATTTTTTAATATAGAAAATTAAAATACAAACTCCAAGGGGGGAAAATGGAGATTTTACAAGAACAAAACAAAACTAAATAAAGACATTTTAAAAATGTGGATTAAAAAAAACAAAACCACATATTATCCCCCCTAGTTTAGCACTGACAAATACATTGCAACTATAATAGCTTTCTTCCCTGGTGAGTCAGGTCTAAGATTTATAAACTTCTACATCTATTTTCAACCAATTTGACCTGTTATATATATAGCTATTATTATAGTTAACAGTTTATTCAACAACAAAGTTAAACTTCAAAGCCCTCTGTTAAAATCTATTATTGTAATTAGCTCATAGAAAGTCTACAACAGTTTCTCACCTAATACAAATCACCCCAATCATTATCTCTAATCTGTCTATGATCAAATATCCTCATTTGACTCAATAATAAAACCATTGCTTAGAATTTTAGTTGGAAACTTTTCCAACAATTGCATCCCGTTTCTCATAGCTACATGTCTAGTTGTAGGTGTCTCTGCAGCATTCATTGTTCAAAACATCTTTCTGAAAACACAGGATTCATCTTGCCCTCAAAATATCCAGTTCATCATCCATCAATTCCATTGTTTCTGAATTTCATGTATTAATGTCCTTGTCTTTTCTGTCAAACCCATAATTTTCAGATCAGGTTTCTTCCTTCTTCATGTCAGAATCAGATTCCAATTCATCAAATTGCAAATAAAGTCTGGCTATTATTTTCCACTTTTGGGTATCATCCTGGGTTTGATTCAAAACTGTTGTTAACCCATCAAATTTTTGTATTTATATCTTAAAAGAAAGCCAGTAAACTAGAAAGTATTCTTTTTTCAAAGGCTTCCCAGAAAGGTTTATTTCCTTTTGTAGACATTTTGAAAAACACACTGTTCCTTCCAAGGACAAGAGAAACAGATATATCACAATAAAACATTCATAGATAGAAGTTAAGATCATTTCCCCCCAAGATTACAAGTAATCAAAACATAAGGATTATTCCCATTTTCTTTCTTTAAAAAAAAAGCTAGTAAAAATAAAATCCATATAACATAATCCAATGCAGGTGAAAATCCAGTCAGGTGACTTTCACTATGTGGAGAATAAATTTTCACTGCTGGCTTCCTTACAGATAACAGAATAACAGAATTGGAAGGGACTTTGGAGGTCTTCTAGTCCAACCCCTTGCTCAGGTAAGAAACTCTATACCATTTCAAGCAAATGGTAGCCCAATCTCTTCTTAAAAACTTCCAATATTGGAGCACCCACACCTTCTGGAGGCAAGTCATTCCACTGATTAATGTCAAGAAATTTCTCCTTAGTTCTAGATTGGATATCTGCTTGATTAGTTTCCATTCATTGCTTGTTGTCCTGACCTCAGGTGTTTTGGAGAATAGGTTGACCCCCTTTTCTTTATGGCAACTCCTGAGATATTGGAACACAGCTATCATGCCACCCCTATACCTTCTTTTCATTAAACTAGACATACCCAATTCCAGCAACTGTTCTTTATATGTTTTAGTCATTTTTGTTGCTCTTCTTTGCACTCTTTCTAGACTGTCAACATCTTTTTTACATTGTATTGACCAAAGCTGGATGTGGTTATTCCAAGTGTGGTCTTACCAAGATATTATAAAGTGATATTAACACTTGACATGAAAGTGTTTTTGTGAAAGTATTTTATAGTTCAATGGCAAACAATGAGAGAACAAAGAAAAAAATTGTAAAGATCCAGAAAGAATTGTAAGATAGATCAGCAAGCATTAATATTGATTGCTGAAAATGAACAGCTTCAGTGAAAAGGCCTTCTGGTTGCTCCTTCCCAAGAATTATTTTGGAAACAATTGTAGCAGGATCACCTGAATATGTTATGAATGGATTGCAGTGATTTGCCTGCTAAGATGAGGATGAGGATGAGGATGATTGAAATACATAGATTTTAGTATTTGGACTTTGCTTGTAACTGTTTTGAAAGATGCAAACAATTGCAGCAAAAGTCACAGTCAAGTTTTGCTTGTATGTAAGAATTGATCAACAGGGTCATCATAACCAGCTAGAGGTAGAAGAAAAATAGCACAGCTTCACCTGAACAAACTTCATAGAGCCTGAGCTGCTAACACTGGTTATTTGGATGGTAATTGATGTTGCTTTGCAGAACAAACCAACAATGTACCAAGAAACCAACCAACAGACCATTGAAACAACACCTTTACTCCACCTCACCCTGAAAAACTAGAAAAAGGTGGGTTCATTGTCTTATAACTTTCTGGCAGGCACCTTAACTTTCTACAGAGACATGTAAGTGCATTGCAGATAAGGATCCATTTTTGTGATAAATAAATGGTTTTGAGCTATTGTGCCAAATTAATTTCTTAAAAGCAGAGTGACATTTTATAGGATGAAGTTGACTAAGCTTTCAGAAATATTTGCAGTAGGAGTGTAAACACTGACAAATCAAGATTTGGAAAAATAGCAAAGCACTTGTGAGACTGTTAACCTGTAAGCCAAATTAGTTCACTCATGATGCTTCATCTTACTTTTAGCATTCTAAAAAAAGTATTAAATTACACTAATTACTGAATTTGGAATAGATGGTTTGTTGAATATGGCAAAATAGGTCTCCTGGAATTGAAGGATGATACAATTGCATATTACAAAATGCAATTGAACAGTTTTAAATAATGCAGGTAAGTTGCAAAACAGAATCAGATGTGCAGTCTTTACAAGCTGTGGGTGGCATCACATCATTTTGTATAAAAACCTGGTCACCCACTGAACACTTAGATTTTTAGGGATATCACCTCAGTACTCTGCACAGGAATATTGAAATCCCACAAGTTCTTTCTTGCAAATACCAACATTTTATGAGAGGTGACTGTCCAATATTTTAATAATTTCATGCCCTGGTATCCTCAGGAGCTATACTGTTAACTCTACTAATTTTTGAATGGCCCAGCAAGTCTTTTAAATGTACTATCAGTGGAAAGCACTACCTCAACTCCACTTTAAGCAATAAAATATCCCAGACAACAGTGGAGATGTCCCTTAGTGCTGAAAGGGACCTTTGAGGTCATCTAGTCCATCTCAACATTCAATGATAGTTTTGTACTACAGGGTGTAATTATGACATCCATGAATGATTATCATTCTATTTCTACTTACTGTATATACTTAAAGAGAAGGAAAACTGACTGCTGCCGTTGACAATCTGTTCTTCTATGGAACAGCTTTTACTGTAAAAAGTTTCTTCTAATTTGTTGTTTTAGATTTAAGTTTGCAGCTGAGAATCAAGGCAGAGTAAAAACTAGTGTGTTACAGAGCCACATTCCTGTAAACCAAGGCAAAAGATAGGAGGGGAGAGGGAGAGAGATACCTCCCCCAAGCCTTTTGGGTAAAGTCATGGTGAGTGCACTTCACAAAAAGCAAAAGCTGGTGTATTAAGATCACATTAAATGGCTCACGGATTTCTCACTTTCCCCAAAACTGACAAAGTTTGCCTGTTGATTTATTATTCATATATGGAGAGATGCTTTCCTTGAGAAGATCATAAATACAATTTTGCCAGCCCAATCAGCCTCTCAGTTTTTCTGATGAAGTGATAAACACAATAGAATTCTGCAGGATTAAGGGATGAAGTGGAAAATGAAAACTGAGTTGTGTTTCTGTAAGTTGCCTTGCATGAAACAGCCACAGAGAGATAAGGATGCCAAATAATGTGTGAAAATATCTACATAAACCCATTTTCTAATAGAAAACTGGGACTCCATCAGACCTCCACTTCTAGAATTGGATGATTCTGAATCTTAGTAGCAGCACTGGAGGGTAATCCCATTAAAAGGAATTCAGTTTATATTTATCTAGTGCACATAGTCTCAGTGTGCTGAAAAGATTTTTTTTAATCCTCTATATTTATTTACAGAATCTTCTGGTGAGTTTGGTAGGAGGATTTAATAAATATAAAATATTTTCTCTGCTTGAAGAACAAGTTTAGCTCACTATGTGTGTATAAGTGTCAATATATTCATGTATGTGAACATATATCCAGGTTAGCTAACATGATTGCACAGTATTCATATAGTGATTATAGTGACTATGACTTTTATAACCTGAGTTCAGTCACTTGAACCAACATTTCTTACAACCTGGTAGAAGGCAGCTGATTGTTGGTAAGATTCTGGCAACACATTTGCAGTAAAAACTGTGAAGGTGATGGGAGGAGATGATATATTATCTTTCCAGTTGATCAAGAAAAGATCTCTCTCTCTCTCCCTCTCCTCCCCTTTCTCTCCCTCCCCCGCTCCCTCCCTCCCTCCCTCCCTCTCTCCCTCCCTCCCTCTCTCTTATTTTTTTCATGGCTGAAACTGCCCCCAAAGTACATGTAAAATGCATGTAACCTTTGGAACTGGTGCTGAGTTGCCTTCTTTTTCTCTTCTTCCTTCCTTTGTTTTTGTATCTTTTCATTTATAGTGGAAGCAGGGACCATCATATCTTTTACTATGTTAATACTGAACAACAAAAATTCTTTTAAATGTAGCAACTTGGTGGTGCAGGCTGCTAAATGCCTAGCACTTAAGTTCCAGCTGCCTGCAATTATTGCAGGCTCGAATCCCACCAGGGTCAAGGTTGACTCAGCCTTCCATCCTCTGGGGTAGGTAAATTGAGGACCCAAGATTGTTGGGGGCAATAAGCTGACTTTGTAAAAATGCTGCTTAGTAATAAACAGGCATATACAATGGAATGAACCCTATTGCTTGGGTTGTATCCCAAAAATTGTAAGCCGCCCTGAGTCTTCGGAGAAGGGCAGCATATAAATGTAATTAAAAAACAAACAAACTTCATACCATTTTGCACCTTACTTTCTTAGAAGAAATGCCCTTCTGGGTTCAGTTCCAAGTGAGGAAAAAGATACTGGAAACATGGTGACTGCTTGAAAGATGGTTTATTGATGAACAGGATCACATGCCTTGGAGCTCTTGGGTGAAGAAAAGGGCAGAGATGCTGAGAGTCCCTGGGTTTTATACCCTCTCTGGCACAGGAAGAGTATCCTGTCTCAGCTGTTCGTCCAGGTTGCAGACAAGGGGGAAACAAACCACTCACGATATCCATGAAATGAGATTTTATTTGTTCATCCACTTCTCCGGTTTGGGTAACAATGAGCAAGTTAAATTAAAGTCAGCTTTGGCACTCACCGCAGCCAGAGCTGTATTTATACATACACTGAAAACATAATTGGTTTAGCTACCATCCGGTAGCAGCTGCTGCTCAACTTCCAGCAGTTTCGTGAAACCACATATTTCGTCCATACGGCTGTGCTGTGACCACCCACATCCCTTGTACCCACACAATTCCATGGAGCACCATCCCCCTCGTGCACATGTTATTTCCTCCCCCGAATCCACTACAACTTCCACCATCCAGCATGTCCACCACGCCGCTATCCACTGCAGACAGCATGTGACAGGCTGGCGTCTGGCATCATCAGCTGGTTTCTGCTGTTCATCGGCAACCAGGATTCCACATCGCACCCGCTATCATCCAGGGTCCATGCCAAGTGCCACAGAGGGTGGAAGAAAGTGATAAGCTTTGGAGGATGGTGTCGCGGCTCCATATAACCCATGGGAGATGTGACAGGTGGCCCCCTCTACCGGGAATCCTCCTGCAATACAAGAATAACACTATCATTAATTATTTCCATCACAACCAAAATAATTACATTGTGGGCCCAGGTTTGTTGGGATATGTGGTGTGAAAGCGGCGCACCAAATGAGCTGCACACATATCTGACTCATTTACCCAGGATGCCTCTGACACAGGATATCCCTTCCATCTCACCAAATATTGGATAGAGCTGCTTCTCCTGCAGGAGTTGAGAATTTTATCTATTTCAACTTGATCGGTGTTTGTTTGCTGGATTTCCTCCACACCAGGTAATCCATTTGTGGATTCAGCAAGTTTCAATAAACTTATATGGAACACCAGGTGAATACAGCCCAACAATGATGGTAACTTCAATTCGACCATGACGGGGTTAATAATTTTAGTTATTGGGAATGGACCCAAATATTTGGGCCCCAATTTTCTACTATTCAATTTCAATTTGATATATTTTGTTGAAAGATAAACTCTGTCCCGACCTGAAAAGGTCTATGATCTTGCCTCTTCCAGTTTGCATGGGTTTTATACTCAAGTGCTGTTTTGTCCAGAGCTTTCCGTACATCCGACCAGCAGGCCTGTACCTTTTGCGCCCAGGCCCGGACACTAACTGGATCATCTGATTGATATGTGAAATCTGGTAACGGATCAAATTCGAGGCCATGCACAATGTAGAATGGGCTGTATCCTGTACTGCTATGCACAGCATTGTTATATGCAATTTCCACAAACAGTAATAAGTCTGCCCATTCTCATTGTTGATATGACACGTATGACCTTAAGTATCTCTCCACCATAGTGTTCACTCTCTCTGCTGCACCATTTGTACTCAGATGATATGCTAACTCAGTCCCTGTGATGATCCTGACAGGTTGAGGAATGCCTTCCAAAATTTTGCAGTGAATTGTACTCCCCTGTTGGAAATTACTCTTCGAGGTGTCCCATGTGGTTGATAGACCTGTTTTATGAACATATTGGCTAGTTTTTTCATGGCAGGGAGACCTCTACAAGGAACAAAATGTGCCTGTTTCAAAAATAAGTCTATGACAGTCCATATGACCATATAACCGTTACTGTTCGGCAACTCAACAATAAAATCCATGGCAATATCCTGCCATGGACATTGTGGTTCGGATACAGTTTGTAATAATCCCAATGGCTTACCGACTTTTGGTTTTGAAGTCGTGCAGACATGACATTTTTTCACATACTGTTCAATCTTGGATCTCATTTTTGGCCACCAAAATTGACATCTTGCTAGATGCAAGGTTTTCAGAAACCCGAAATGTCCGGCTTGTTTCGCATCATGACACTTTTCTAGAACACAGTCCCTACACTTGGCAGGCACATATAATTTGTCCCCTTTCCAAACTAAACCATCTTTGTATGAAACTGAGGTAGCATTAGTCTCAAACCATTCGTCCATTTGAGTAGCCTCTCGGAAAACATCTTGTTTTACTTCCTTCAATCATATCGCATGTCCTGTATCTCTGGGTATGCTATCCAATATTAGAGGCTGAACAACCACCTCTCAAGCTGTGTTATACTGAGGTAAGTGGGACAAAGCATCTGCCATGAAATTCCGTCCCCCTGGTATGTGGCGTAAACAAAAATTAGAATGTTTAATATACATTGCCCACCTAACTTGTTTGGGGAACAAATGTCTGGGCTTTTGCAAAGCCTCCAAATTCTTGTGATCCATCCAGACTTGAAAACCTCCTTCACCCCTTCCAATAGATGTCACCAAGTATGCAGTGCCCACTTCACAGCAAACACTTCCTTTTCCCAGATTGCCCACCCTCTCTCTGTGGGGGTGAATTTGCAGGAGGAGTAGGAGCAGGGTTGCCTTGCTCATTTACTTGTAAGAGGACAGCACCCACAGCCACGTCACTGGCATCTGCTTGAACAACATATTTCCCCATGGGATCAGGATGCCGTAAAACAGGCACCTGGGCAAACAATGCCTTCAGATTGTCAAATGCTTGTTGACATTCTGTGGACACCTCAATCAGTTGACCGGGTTTTGGCTTCATTAGTTGCTTTTTTGTTTTTAACAGTTTGGTTAATGGCAACGCGAATTGAGGTAGGAATTGTCTATAAAAATTTGCAAACCCCAGAAAACTCTGCACCTGTTTACGCGTCTGTGGAGCCTCCCATCCTAAAACAGCAGTTACCTTGTTAGGACCCATTTCCAATCCCTCATTGGAAATTTGATATCCCAGATAGTCCAATTTAGTTCAGTGAAATTCACATTTTGACAGTTTCATGTATAATTTGGCGTCTAACAGTTTTGTTAATATGCTCTGTACTAAATGTACATGTTCCTCCAAGGTCTGCATGTAAATTAAGATGTCGACTAAGTAGACTAGTACCCCACAGTATAGACATTCATGCAGAACCTCATTGATGAGCTGCATAAATACCACGGGGGCACCCTGCAACCCGAAAGGTATCACCTTGAAATGGAAACTACTCACGAGACAGTTGAACTTAGTTTTCCATTCATCCTTTGGCTTTATACAAACTAAATAGTATGCTTCACACAGATCCAATTTTGTAAAAAAATGTCCAGTGGCCAACGTAGCCAGCAGTTCACTAATTAACAGTAGGGGGTAGATCTTTTCCACACACACCACATTGAGCCCCCTAAAATCAACACACAAGTGTAGGCTGCCATCTTTTTTCTCTCGGAATAAAACCGGGGCAGCGATATGTGACTGTCCAGGCTGTATAAACCTGCAAGCTAGGTTCTTATCTAAATAATTCCTCATTTCCTCCATCTCCTTAGATTCAAACAGCAAGGCAGTGTCCATGTCCATACCTTCAGTCTTCATCCCTCAGCGTAGCAACAACAAACAATCAGAGGGGGGGGGGACATACAGGAGCATGAAAAGAAGTAGTAAGGACAGCTGACTTTCCTCTCAGCTGTTTGTCCGGGTCACGATATCCACAAAATGAGATTTTATTTGTTCATCCACTTCTCCAGTTCGGGTAACAACGAGCAAGTTAAATTAAAGTCAGCTTTGGCACTCACCGCAGCCAGAGCTGTATTTATACATACACTGAAAACATAATTGGTTTAGCTACCATCCGGTAGCAGCTGCCACTCAACTTCTGGCATTTTCCTCCCCCAAATCCACTACAGCTTCCACCATCCAGCATGTCCACCACACCGCTATCCGCTGCAGACAGCACGTGACAGGCTGGCGTCTGATGTCATCGGCAGGTTCCTGCTGTTTGTCGGCAACCAGGATTCCACATCATGCCCACTATCATCCAGGGTCCACACCAAGCGCTGTAGAAAGAAAATTATACAGCATCGGAGGATGGTGTTGCGGCTCTGTATAACCCATGGGAGACGTGACATCCTGATTGATTGCTGTCAGAGGTCATAGCTAGCTTTGTAGGTTGTCTGTGTGTTAAGTTTGGTTGAAACTTGGTAGGTGGTGCAATGAAGGGCAATTAAATGGCTCTGCCTGAAGGAAGTAGATATTTGTTATGTAGAATAGAGTGGCCCAGGCCTTAATGGCCCATTAACAAAGATGGGAGGGCTGAGTTTCTGCCTCTGAGTTTCTACTTCTCTTTTATGGGAAATATTCTGCCTTTTAGCATATCCTAAAATGTTTCATTTTTCTAGGATAGGGTGGGTTTTAACAAGTTTAAAATACATTGTGTTATTTAATTGTGCAAAAAAAAGTAGGACAGATGAGCCCTTCCCCATCTGAGAATGGCTGTGGCATGAGACTGTCAATTTCAACCTTCACAATCAAATCATCAGATCCATCAAGACAATGAAACCTCTATCAAGATAGCCACAACTCTAAGTGGAAAACTAAATGTCAAGAAATTAGTTTCCTGCCTCCATAAAGGATGTTTTCTTAAAATCTTCCCCATGAATGACATCAGCTCCTTGAGTGATCAATGGAGACTGTACTTGTCATTGATTGCTCTGTGATTTACACTCAGTGGTTCTGCTGAGTTTTGTGCTTGATTGACAGCTGTTAGATGAAACTTTGGTTTTGGAGAACTGATAGCTCTTCTCAAAAGGGACAGTTTGCAAACAAGATTGAAACTTCCTTCCTCGGTTTAGATTTATTGCTGGGGGGAGGGCAAAATGTCAATGGCCTTTTTAAAATTGTCAGTGAGATTCTGAGATTAATAATTTTTCCTAGGGTTTTAAAGTATATCTTTCTCAGGCAGAGTTTCAGACCATAGCTGGAATGGGTTTAAATGACAAAAGTGAACAATTGTTTTGCAAACAAGAACATTGCTCTGGGTATAGTGTAGTTGGATTAGTATTATTTATTACTATTATGTCTTACTATTAAAAAAGTCAATTTTGCTCATGAAATTTTATTTTGCCTTGAGCACATAGCAATTAAACTAGATTCAGGAATAAATACTAAAGATCACATTACTTACAATGCACACATATAAACACAAACATATACAGACATTTGGGGAAAACATAATGAAAGAATCTCTTTTTTCTCCATCTGTTTATGCATTCCCCTTGCCATTTACTTACTAACTTTACAAAAATGTTTAAAAGCTAATTGTTGAAAGCCTCTAAGGCAACACTTCCCAGATTTTGACCCCGCTAATAAAATATGAAAAATGGGAGTTCTGCATGGAAGAAACTAGCTATGATTAGATTGCAGAAGAGCAGAAGAATGACTATGTTAATATTCAGAAAAGGGCAGTAGTTGTCCAAAGTATATTGGCTACTATTACTTCAGAGAGCAATAAAATAAAATCTTTAGCACATACTCTGCTAGAGAGAAGTTCCCTGAGGATGGACTCCAGCACTAGTCCAAAACTCAGAAGACAAAATTTCTGGTCCCAGTGACAAACCCAGATTGGATCTTGCAAGATAAGAATCTGTGGGGAAGTGGTTTTCACTAAATCTTCTAAAATGAAGCCTTTTTTTGTAATTGAATAGACTGCCTTATGAAGCTTTTGTTCTCTTGAAGCATTTAAGCATGAATAAGGATAATAGGAAATCACACCAAAGAACAAACTAAGAAATTTGTCCTAAGAGAAGAGTGCCTTCATATGGTTTGGATTTCAACTCCATCTGCCCCAACTCAAATTTCCGTGTGGTGGAGGATACTGTTCCAGAGGACAGAAGCCTTGATGTCCCAAAAAAAGGCAGGATACAAGTCTTACAAATTAATCAATCAATACTTTTCTAGAAAAATGGATGTAACACCTGCAAGTTGGATTGTAATTACTTATGAAAAAAATCTAATTCACTTTGCTAGCATTGCTTGTTTGTCAGACACAATTAAAATGAATTCAGAGATGATTAAAACAGTTCAGTCAATCAGCAAAATGTTTTCTTCTTATACCCCATCTCCATTCTATTTCAATATTGTTGTCCTCACTAAATAAGGAGAATGATATAGGTTTATTGGGTATTTATTGGCTATTCACCCTGATTTAAGTTTGACAAGTTTGTCCTCAGCTTTGTATTCAGACTTATGGATGACATTATCGAATGGTGGGTAGAGGTCTGCTTTAGCCTCATTCAAGCTCCATAGTTATGGTACTAAAAGTTGCTAAAATATAGGAACTTCAGTAGTGACTTTCTCCACCATCCCAACTCTTCTCTGCATCAATATTCTTAGTGCTAAGTTTGAATGCCCAGCTCTGCAGTGGTCCTTTTCACAGTTTTTCTCAATACTAAAAAAGGAGGCTATGCTTTCTTGTTGGAATTTCCATTGAAGGAACTGGTCATGATACTACTACAGAATATCTTTTTATACTGTATACACTGTTATCATTGATTGGATTGGGTGTTTACATGATACATTATTTCTTTCCTCCCCTCCTTGACCAGATCAAGCATATTATGTTCAGAAGCTTCTTATGTCTATTGAGATGGTTGGGAAGGCCTCAGAAGAGATGTGTAACATAGCAAAGCCAAGTAATATGGCTACTTCTCTTTGTTCTTAGAAGTGAACAGTCATATTGCATCACAAAACTGCTTCAAAGTGTGTTTCATTTAAGCTTATGTTTATTTGACTAATCCACTGAAAGACCTAATTTGTAAACCAAACCTCATTTGTAAATCAGATTACATCTACTTTGTAAACCAAATGTGTGACTTAGCATTGTGTACAAACCAGTATATGACAGCTTGTTCAGTAAAAACATTCTTCAAGCAAATTATGGCTTTTGTACAACATTTCTTTTAAGACCTGACCCCCATAAATCTTGTTTCCTATTACCTTCAGATGATGAATAATAAACTATTGTCTAACTATATGTACCCAGTATGCTTAGCAACCCGAGAAAGGTTCTTTAGCTAGAAAATGATTAAAATAGTATAGCATACTATTCATACTTAGGAAGTACTCTTTTCAAGCAATGATTCAACTCTTCTGGACTGTAGGATTGGGTCTCCCTTTTTAAGCACAGGGATAAAAAATATGTTCCAGTTATTTATAGTAGCATCCTGAGAGCAGTGAAAACCAAAGTTTATTATGCCAAAATCACTATCCTGTTGAACTCTCTCTCCCACTCCCTCTCTGGATCTCTCCAAGTTATTTTGTTCAGAATCTGCCTGCTTTCCAAGCAACCTTCTCCAAGCTCAAGCTGGGTATTTCAACTTTAACAGTTCTGCCCTTCTTTTTATATTTCTCTCCTTGCATTCTGCTTGCATTCTACTTGGTCATCACTTGGGTGTCATTCATTAGCACGAATATTTGCTCAGCTGGCATATTAATGCTTTGAAAAGAAACCAGAAATACCATTCTGAATGCTGATAGCTCCCTGGCAAAATAAAAGAACAGAAATCAAATAGAAATGATTCTGTTTTCCCTCTCTTCTCCAGTTCACTACCTACTCAGTGGCTGAGATTCCCCTCCACCACATGACTCTTGAAGAAATAGATACTCCTCCCAAGATTAGTCTATCCTGTTTCTTTTTCCTTAAATCCACCACTTGTTGGATCATCTGAGGTTTCAAATATCCATTATATTTTTCCAGAGCAATTTAAACTACCAATCTCTAGATTTCTAGAGGGGTATGTATAATAGAAAAGCATTTCTTAGGATGCTGTAAATGACTTGCCTTGTCTGGGCTCAGAAGCTAAGCATGCCCGTTCTTGTGACTATTTGAAAAGAATACTCTGTAGACTAATCTAGGAATTGAGAAGGAAAAAAGACAAGTGAACAGAAGAAGGCAAATGACAAACCATTTCTGCATTGTTGCCAAGGAGACTACATGACAGCACTCATGAAGTCACCAGGAGTTGAACCAGATTCAAAGAAGCTTTTAATGTAGCCTTTTCTACTGGGTAGCTATAAGTACAGAAAAATTCTTACATGATCGTGCTTCCTGACACACCTTTGGGAATTTTTTTGATGTCTGCTTTATTGCTATATACTGAGAGCAAATATTCTGAAGCTCTTGCATTGTCAGTAGCTCCATTCACTTTTTTTTCTTTTTAAAACTCTTGTTTTATTCATTTAGCTGAATTAGGTTAGCAATAGTGGTGGCCTGTTATTTATTTAACATTTGATTATAGAGAGGAGTATATTTCCTCTCATTCATACATTGTGTCTGTTATGTATGCCCATATATGGCCAAGGAGTGGGGTCAGCTGAAAGACCCACTCGTTGGCTCAGCCACTGGTGGGAAAAATAAAGTCCCATCAGTGGCTGAAGTGGTGGACAGCGCCGGCAATAAAAGCCGGCACCTGCCACGTGTTTTTTGCTGTTTGTTCTGGAGCTGAAGTAATAAAGACTGATCCTGACCTGACCTGCTGTCCTGCGTCTTTATGCCTTGCGACCCATATAAAACACTGGTGATGAAGGTGGAATCCTACAACGAATGGGAAAGGGGGATTGGCAAGAAAAGATCAACCGACTGCTATTGGCACATGTCACACCACACACAACAACGCACTGCAGACCAGCCAAACTATTGATGGGCTGGAGGCTAACAACAATACTAGACAGGGTCCACCCAAACTACAGCCGGAGACACCCTGGATTCCACCAGGAAATGCAGGCGATTCTCAATGGGGAACCCGGTCTACACACACAATTACACGGAGGACAAACATGGGTGCCTGAGGGTACTTGAGAGCACCGGCCTTGGTCCTACCGGGTGAAACAGAAGATGGAAAAGTTTGGGAGCGACACATTGACCAGCTCGAGGCGGGTCCTGAGTGCAGACAACCAGCCAGAGGCCCGACTCACAAACACAGAGCAAACCCCTACACAAGCACAAAACCCAGAAGAAGTTCACCAAAGACACTTACCGTGTGCTGGGAAGTCCAGCGGTGTCCTTCTGAGGCCTTAAGCAGCGGTCTCTGCCGCACCAATGGAAGAGTTCCAGACAATTCCACCGGCAGGGACCAGAGCAGTGGTGGACCCGTCCGCTCGGGCCACCACCCCAGGATCAACTGAGGTGCGTGGGTCCAGTCGCACCCATTGAAGCCACGCCTACTTATGCGACTACATCCTCTAGGCAGGCCTTGATTGGAGGAATGCTGACTAGGAGGGGAGGGGTGTTATGTATGCCCATATATGGCCAAGGAGTGGAGTCAGCTGAAAGACCCACTTGTTGGCTCAGCCACTGGTGGGAAAAATAAAGTCCCGTCAGTGGCTGAAGTGGTGGACAGCACCGGCAATAAAAGCTGGCGCCTGCCACGTGCTTTTTGCTGTTTGTTCTGGAGCTGAAGTAATAAAGACTGCTATACCCTGACCTGCTGTCCTGCCTCTTTATGCCTTGCACCCATATAAAACAGTGCTGCCTATTTTATTAATCTCTCTTCCCCGCTCCTCTGTGTGGTTTTTTTTTGTGTTTGTGTGTGTATGTATGTGTATGTATACACACACACACACACACACACACACACATATCAAGGAATACTACTTAGTGCTCTCCCTTACTGCTGCAGGCACACAAAAATTTCAATTAATAGTTGACCTTAATGGTAAAATTAGGTAATTTTAGATTTTGGGTTTGTTTATAATATGTCCCAATCCTTCGATGATAAAGAACAAAACTTCATTTTACTTCAGATCACAAGCCTGCTAGTTGTAGCTGCCTACCATTATTTCAAATGGATCTGTTTTCTAACCCTCCTACTTTACATCTCATTTTAAATATCGAAATAGCAGATAAACTATTGTTTTTATTTATTTATTTATTTTGTCAAGCATGTTTTAGATAACATGTATAAATATAAACATGATTATGAATATGTGAAATGGATCGAATAAAAGGAACATTAGGAAAGGGATGGTAGGCACATTGGTATGCTTACAGACCTCTTGGGAATGGGGTGAGGTGAACAGTAGACAGTCTAAGGTTACAGTTTTTGGGGTTTGGGGAAGAAACCACAGAGTCATGTAGTGTATTCCAGACATTGACTACTCTGTTGCTGAAGTCATATTTCCTGCAATAGAGTTTGGTGCAGTTACCTTGAGTTTGTATCCATTATGTGCTCTTGTATTGTTGTGGTTGAAGCTGAAGTAACCATTGACAGGTAGGACATTGCAATAGTTAATTTTATGTACTACACTTAGGTTGGGTCATATTGTCATACAATACAGTATTGTCGTACTGTTGTTGGTATTTCTATTGTCAATAGCAATTATAATACAAAATGTAATAAGTAAAAAAAATCCTACAAAAATGAGGGAGGTAGACAAGGCATTGGGTTATAGGTGTTGTCTACTGCCAACACCTACAACCTATCGCCTTGTCTATCTTACCCAATTCCACTAAAATTATACTAAAATAGCCCGATAAAAGAGACATACAAAATGACACGTGGAATAGGAAATGTGTTCCCTATATAAGGTCTGGCTCAGTTTGGATTGTCTCCTTGAAATTGGAAATTGGAAATCTACATGGATATATTTGCCTAAAATTGCTTTCTATGTGAGGTTTGTGAGCCTCTTTACTATTTCTTTCACTGTACTTTAATTTCTTTTACTACTGATGAAAAATGGGAATGAAATCAATGCTACCAAAACGAATCTTTAAAAATGGGAGGCAGAGTAGAGTAATGTTGGGGGAGGAGAGATAAGAAATGAGGCAACAGAGCCAAGAATAAATGTCATTCTTAAGGACATAAAACAGGTTTATGAAGTGAATTATGTTTGAGCACTTGTGTCAAATGGACTTCTTAAAATTTCTAAGTATTTTATCTACTCTTTTTCTGTTTTCCTGATGATAACTCACTGTCAGAATTTATTTGTCCTGTACATACAGACTCTGAATATGAATATCTAAAGTATCTCTAATCCCAACATTTTCATTTGCATTTTTGGCATGAAACAAGCAGAGAACTGTTACGTCTGCAGTAGCAGGTGATACAGATTAAGTATATAATGGGTCTGTTCGGCCCCCGACCTCTGGAATCAACTGCCTCTGGAGCTCCGTCTGGCCTCTGATCTCTGCACCTTCCGCCGTGAATTAAAAACTTGGTTGTTTGACCAACCGGGCTGTGACCCTCCTTTGGGGGAGGATGGGTTTTAATGTATTTTATTGTATTGTTGTGTCTTATATTTGGGCTTGTTGGTTTAATGTCTTTTTTTTTAAAATTAATTACATTTATATGCCGCCCTTCTCTGAAGACTCAGGTGACTTACAATTTTTGGAGCACAACCCAATGCGCTCAGCAATAGCCTTCATTCAGTGTATATGCCTGCTTATTACTAAGCGGCATTTTTACAAAGTCAGCTTATTGCCCCCAACAATCTTGGGTCCTCAATTTACCTACCCCGAGAGGATGGAAGGCTGAGTCAACCTTGAGCCTGGTGGGATTCGAGCCTACAGTAATTGTAGACAGCTGGATCTTAAGAGCAGGCATTTAACAGCCTGAGCCACCAAAGCTCATTTAAATATTTATTGTTCTGTGTTTTTAGTTGTGAGCTGAGTCTTGGAGATGGGGACATACAAGTTCAAATATAAATAAATAAATAAATAAATATAAGTATAAAGGAAGACAAAAAAACTACTAGCGAAAGATTTTCTATTACTTATAGAAGATTTCAGTAGGATAAAGTCTTTAGAAATGTGAAAAAAATCCTTAAAACAGCCTTATCCAAAGGGGGTGCCCTCTAAATATATAGACCATTTTTCACAATTTCCTAGCCAACATAACCATTGCTGAGAATTGAAGTCCATACATTTTGAAGATGCATAGATTGCATGTTCTTGGAAGTCAAATTTGCATCTGAGTACATAATTATATTAATTTAAAATATAACGGTCCTTCTAGAGCTGTTGAAATACCCATAAAGTCTTTTTTTTCTTTATCTAGTGACCAGAAGCCCATAGAAGGACATAAATGAAATATTGTCTCCATTGCACTAGTTGCAAACATCTGTAGCTCAGGTGTAGGATGAGAGTGAAGGTTCATTCCGCAAGCTTGTGGGTTTGTGTCCAAACATTAGTTACCAGGTCGAGTAGTTTCTTCAGTGGAGTTTAAACTCCACTGAAGATGTTACTAGCCTGATAATGAAATGTTCGGACACCAACCCACAAGCTCGGAGAACAAACCTTCACCCTCATATTCTCTCCTTCTTGTGTTTTGTCCTGAGTTACATGGCCTTCTAATTGAAGTTCAGTTGTTAAAGTGCTTTTTTGTCAATAAGCTTCCCATTGATTTACTTATTGAGATCTTTTTAAAAAGCCACCCTTACCACATCATGCAGCATCAAATTCTATATTATTAGTGTGATGTGTAAAGAAGCAATCTCTTGTTTTTTTTCAGCTATATTGTTTTTGGGTAGTATGAATTGATTATACAATCTGTTTTTTCCTGTGTCAGAACCTATTTCTCCAAGTTCCATGAAATATTTTATTTTTCACTAGCTTGCACATTCAGATTTGTATTTGGGAAAACCACCTGACAGTTGTTTTTCCAAATGCTAATAAATATGCCATTTTTTCTTCTTCAGTGACTTCTGCCTAATACTGAGAATTAGTCAAAAGGTGCTTTTTTTCTCCTTAGAGAACATAACAATTTTTGGCCTTTTTGAACAATTGTCTTGGAAAAACATTTTATAGCAGGATCTGATTGCAGGAGTTTGAAATGGCATCTGGCAGTTTGAGATACAAACTATGTAAAGATGAAGACAGTTATTCCCCAGAGTATTTATGCAAAGGGGCTCTTTTTAAGCAAGAATAACTGGAAGTGCTGTTGAGTTGCCTCTTGAAAGGTCTTGCTTTTAAATTCTGTATTTTGGAAACTGGATATGAAGAAGTGGATATGGATATTTTCATTCACTGTTGCCCCCAAAACTGTCACTATCTTCACAAGATCCAGTAGCTTTCCTCTTCTTTAGGTTAGGTTAGGTGTAATGATACATAATGTCACAAGACAGTGATGATCAGACTGATATGTTTTCCATCACTGACTTGGCTATTTACTGAAAAGAAAATGTATTGGCCTTATGGCTTTTTGAAGAAAATGAGGCTTTATCTTCATGAACTGAAATCTCAGTCAAAAGGAAACAATCTTGGAATCATCACCTCAGAATAGAAATAACACAGAAAAAAAATCAAGGAAAGCTTCACCACAACTTCTCCACCCTGAAATTTCTATGTAATCAAAGGTCCACTTCCTCATTACATACAGTATGTCACCTTAACAAAAATGGACTATAGTTTTCACTATGCCCATAGTCTAGACGTTTAAAACCATCCCCTGTGGACACTGCTTATTTCCCATGATATCAAATTTGTTCGGATTGGGAACAGTAAAAATAGAATCTATTAGCTAATGATTGGGCAATAAACAATCCCCAATTTTTAAAAAAGGGGACAAATATGATTTTCCCACTCATTTCATTCATCGTGAAAGTGTTTATTAGAATGCTAGCATGTTTCCTACTATCCTACATGTCCTACATACTTGATATGTCATCTGGGTCATTTCTGATATGATGTATTATGATTTTTCTAGTAGTATCATTCACTATCTTACCTAAAAACTTCTTTGAATTTTTGCAGATGTTTGCTAACATCACAATGTGCAAATTCTTTCCCATACCATAAAATGTATTTTAGGGTTTCTTGTTGCTTATATCTTAATCTCTGAGGACTGCAAGACAATGTGGCATGTAAGGAATATATAAGAGAAAGGCACTATAAAACTGAAAAATTAGAAAGAGTAGTAAATTACTACTTGATTTGCCTCAAATATTGTTCTATTTTTCTCTGTCAAGTTTTTTTATTGTTACTATGAGACTGAAAACAGAAGATGAGGTAGTATTTTTTATTAAAAAATAATCACCAATAGTTACATTCATATAATATGCAGAAATTCAGGATCACTTCTATATAGAGCTCAGAAGCATGCTAACAAGTATACAGCCACAATCTGCTCAATGAATATGCAGATTTTTAAACTGATCTACACAACAAGAGCTTGTAATCTTGTTTTCATACAGGGAGTTGGATATGTTTTGTCATTTCAAAACTGACTGAATATGTTCTTATTCACAATGTGTAGTCCAGAGGTGAGAGAAGAGAAAGGAAAAGAAGATGAAGCAGAAGGAAGGAGGACAAGCATGACAAGGTTGACAGTCATTGAAGTTAAACTTAGATATGATAATAAGCAAAAATCAAAGCATAGAAGTTAAAGAAAATCATGCATTACTGAACAACAATGAGCTAATTTGCATAAGAAAGAAAGTGAGTGTTTGTGAACACTGAACATATGAACTGAAGAGAGCACCAATGCTTTTTAATAAAATATATTAGAAAAACACACTATGCACACTATAGTTATCTCTCTACCCATTTGTGACATTAATAGGCCAATTTTAATTTCTTTTTAAGGTGTTCAAACACCACTGAAAGCAATCTGGAAGATTTCCTGTTTAGCTCTTTGTACATTTTTTTTGGCTTAAACCACAAAGATGATTTAGATAGGGTCCAGTAAGGGAGTGAGTGGTTTGGACTGGTCTTCCACACTTACAGAGATATTACCTCAGAAATCATTCTTTTTCATTCATGTCAATCCTGATGAAATTTTTTCTTTCCTCCTTATAGCTACTATTTATTTTGTAATTTTCTAAAAAAAAACAACGCAGTTTGATGTGTCTGTCCTTTGCTTTGGAACAAAAGTTGAGATGAATAAGAATATGTCCAAATGGACTGACTCTCAGATTTGCAAACACCAAAAATCAGAATTTTCTTTTGAACTCAAAGGAATTAATAGTTTCTTTAGTATCATCAAACCTTTGTATATTTTGATAACACTTAAGATGCATTAAGGCCCATAGAAAACAAAGCAGTGTTAGGATCCTCACAAAATTTAGATTCATTACTTTCAAATACTAGTAACTACAGACACTAACAGACACTCCAAATTACCACTAGTGTCAGTAACATGGGATCCTTGTTATTCCAGTTAATCACAGTCTTCTAGTTTCTAGGCCAACACCTTAACAACTACATCAAAATGGTTCTTTTCTTTTCTTTAAAAAAAAGGTGGGGGGAGAGAAAGCACTAAGTATTTTTTAATCTAATTATTTTGGATCATGCTGTATTTCATAAAGCAAAATGCATGAATACATTTCACAAGGGGCTCATTCCCAATTAGTAGTTACAGAATTGTCCAATTAAATCTCAATTCTAAATGCACTTATTGTGGAGTATATCCCATTGAGAAGAGTGAGATTTTTCAGTAAACATATAAATAAGACTGTGCTGTTCTAATGAGCATCAATAGGGGGAGGAGGTGAAGGACAATTGATAAAAAGTGTCCCAGTAACAAAATACAAATTCTGCCCTTCATATATTTCCCTGTATGCAACACAAATTTGAAAGAGTAGAACTTACATCATGATATAATAATGTATGTTATTAGTTTGGCAAAATAATGT
Organism: Naja naja; assembly: GCA_009733165.1. Taxonomy (NCBI): domain Eukaryota; kingdom Metazoa; phylum Chordata; class Lepidosauria; order Squamata; family Elapidae; genus Naja; species Naja naja. Next base: position 326,651,305 of record CM019148.1, on the reverse strand, counting down.
TTAGGAATGGATGCCTGTGGCTGAACTATTAAAATAAATGTATATAGAAGTTAGGGTGTTAGACTAGGATCAGGAAACTCCAGGCTCAAATCCAACTCACGATGGTAGATCATTTAATGACTTTGAGCCAATCATTATTTTTCAGACCAACCTTCTTTACACAACCGGTGTTATGAAAATAAAATTGGAGGAGGTACGATTAAAGAATCCCCCTTAAGTTACAAAATAAAAAGCAGGACAGAAACTAGACAACCGATCAATTAAAAAAAGAAACCATTAAGCTCAATTTGGCTTGTCAATATCACTCAACACATGCTTTCCATATGAGTTAATGAAGTCCTTGTGCTAAATGACATCGCAGCCTTTGCCTGAGAACCTCTTAAGTTCTGGATTTGAGACCTGGTAACTCTCCAAACATATGCAACAGCATGGGGTCGACATATTGTTTGTCTGTTCCTTTGACAAAAAGTTCCTGCTGGTCACAAAGTCAACTTTTGATAATGAAAATGGAAAACAGTGAATATTCAGGTTGATATCCATATACAGTTGCCATGGAACCATTCCCTTTGTCCTTGCTGTTTTGGAAGGGACTTGTTTTCTTGAGATTTTAGATCATGAATCTAAAATTAGTTTTTCCATAGGAACACAGCACGTGCTTGACTTTGCTACATGAGTCAAATGTCTTGATGAATGGCTTTAATAACTCCCGCAAGGTGCTGCTTTTTGGCTCCCAAGGAGGCTGCTTTTGCATACGTAGCACAGCTTTCTTCTCATGTCAAGACATTTTATGGCAGAAAAGTTATTTTCTACAAATTCCTGAAACTGATCAGATTCACTACCTTGGGGGTTTAAAGCAGCCAAACTGAGCAAATCTATTTTATATTTGACACAAATTAAATTTCAACTCTAGATTTTTTTTCTTTTCCCCATGATGCAGAGAGCAACATATTGAAAAATTTCATCATGCATCAACATGAATTTAGAAGCATGGACATGGCATATGGTTATATAAATGTTCACAGTAGTTCATCTAATGCTGACATAATCTAGGAAACAGAGACAAAGTTTTAAAAAATGTGAGCAGGAATATGAATGGATTTTTGATTGCTGCTGTTATATTCATTATAATTTAACATTTGTTTAATTTTGGCCTGGAGCAATACTGCAAAAATGTGATTAAGATACCTTGTCAGAAAAACACATAAACTCTCATTTTTCATTCTCCAAACTCAGCTTTCCAAATTCTCTTCATTCTCTTCAGTTATCACTGCAATAATCCAATTGTTACGGATGTTATATTTACAGAATTTATATTAGGTCCACATGATATGAGACATTAAATACATCTCTGCCTTTACTATGCTCCCCCGCAAATGAATAGTTTCATCCAATGCTAATATCATCTACGTGTGTATGTATATGTGGGTTTGTGTTTGTATGTGTATATGTGTTAGTATCAGAAATACAGGATGCATAGAGGAAGCCTATTTCTATTCTTGAAAAAAATTATTCTCGTGAACTTCAGGCTTGATTTGGGAAGAAATCACCCTTTAGCAATCAATTTGGCTTTGAGTGGTATTCACTACATTTTAGCTTGTTTGGGTATTCTCAAAATGATTTTAGAATTAATGATTTGTTTTTATTGTGTGCTGTGAATTGCCTCAAGCAGCTGGAAAGGTAAGATGTAACTATTTTAAAGAAACTCATACATGAATAAATAGTGCTATGGGCAATAAGAACTGATTTACACTGTCAGCTATCAGATTCCCTGAGCTTGGTGAGTCTTACAACTGAACTACAGGTTTAAGAACATGATACTTTTTTCCTGAATTATAGCATTGAATTGAGAAGTCACAGTTTTACATGCTCCTTCAGGCAAAAAGAATACATTCTTGCATAGGTAAAGAAAATTGACCTAGCTCTCTACATATAATTATTTTTAATGTAATTTGTAATGTAGTCTACATCTAGTTTTCTTCATCTCAATCCATCCAAAACTGTGCACTTGAATTTAAACTCTCTGGGTACTTTTTAGAGGCTAGTATTGGAAGATACCTATCTACTCTCTTGGGACTTTATCTGGAGATGCTGCAAAGTTCCATATAGGCTCTCTTTTTATATCTTATAAAGCTACTGGGAAGAGCCATATTCATGTTTGGGATTATTTACCAATAGTATAGAGAAGGCATGTTTCTTTTTTTGTAAAACATCAAGAGTAGGATATCTCAAGAATCTCCTGAAGGCTCCAAACAGTAAAAGTAAAACCAACTTTTCTGGATTCCAATTTTATCTAGCAATACTACAGACAAAATCAAGGATTATTTACACTGAGGAGTTTGCCAAAATATATACATTGACAAAGTAGTCCAAGAAATTGCATCATTTCAATTAAATAAAAGTTAAAATAAGCAAAAAAAAATAGTAAGAGAACACCTGTCTGATCTTGATGAACACAAATCACTGGGGCCTGATGGTTTACAGCCCAGAGTTTTAAAGGAGATGGCAGAGATCATTTCATCATATCCACTGCATCATATCTTTCAAAAATCCTGGAGCACCAGGGAACTACCAGAGGACTGGAAAAGAACTGATGTGGTTCCCATCTTCAAAAAAGAAAAAAAAAACAGACCCAGGAAATATAGACCAATCAGCCTAACATCAATACCCATGAAGATACTGGAAAAGATAATAAAAAACAGATCTTCCAACATCTAGAAACAAGTAAAGTAATAACTAGCAGTCAGCATGGGTTTGTTAAGAACAGATCATGCCAAACCAATCTTATTTCATTCTTCAACATAGTGAGTAAATTAGTAGACCAGCAAAATACTGTGGACATAATATATTTAGATTTCAGCAAGACATTCAACAAAGTAGACCACAACCTACTTCTTAGTAAGCTAGAAAAAAGTGGAATAGATAGCACCACCACTAGATGAACTCGCAACTGGCTGACAAACCATACTCAACGAGTAGTCCTTAATGGGTCTAACTCTACATGGAGGGAAGTAAGCAGTGGAATGCCACAAGGTTCTGTCTTAGGCCCAGTACTCTTCAATATCTTCATTAATGACTTAGATGAGGGAATAGAAGGCAAACTTACCAATTTGCAGATGATACTAAGCTGGTAGGAATAGCTAACACCCAAGAAGATAGGCTCAAGATCCAGATGGATCTTGACAGACTAGAACACTGGGCCGTATCTAACAAAATGAAATTCAATGTAGAGAAAAGTAAAGTCCTACACTTAGGCAGGAAAAACCAAAAGTACACATATAGACTGCGTGACACCAGGCTCAATAGCAGTAACTGTGAGAGGGATCTTGGAGTCTTAGTGGACAACCAGCTAAGTATGAGCCAGCAGTGTGCAGCAGCAGCCAAAAAAGCTAATGCAATCCTAAGTCGCATTAACAGAGGGATACAATCAAGGTCAAGGGAGGAACTAATACCACTCTATAAAGCCTTAGTAAGACCACACCTAGAGTTCTGCATCCAGTTTTGGTCACCACATTATAAAAAAGATGTTGAGACTCTAGAAAAAGTGCAGAGAAGAGAAATCAGGATGATTAGGGGACTGGAGACTAAGGCATATGAAGAATAGTTACAGGAATTGGGCCTGGCTAGTCTAGTGAAGATAAGAACCAGGGGAGACATGGTAGCAGTGCTCCAATATTTGAGGGGCTGCCACAGAGAGGAAGGGGTCAATCTATTTTCTAAAGCACCTGTAGGCCAGACAAGGAATAATGGATGGAAACTGAACAAGGAGAGATTTAACCTGGAAATAAGGAGAAACTTTCTGACAGTGAGAACAATCAACCAATGGAACAGCTTGCCCTTGGAAGTTGTGGGAGCACCACCACTTGAGACTTTCAAGAAGAGATTGGACTGCCATTTGTCAGAAATGGTGTAGGGTCTCCAGTGTTATAGAATCATGTCAGAAACCCAGAAGTCTGGGAGGCAAGCTATTCCCACTGTTGGAAAAGTGTACAGATTTGTGATTTAAAGATCCATGGCTGAAAAAGCTGGAGCTCAGTTAAGACTTAAAACAATAGGCACTATAGCCTCCGGAGAAGCAAATACTGTCTAATGTCTCTTTCCGCATCTTATCATTATAAGCTACATTCTTATCAAGAATGCTTTATTACAAGGTTCAGGAAAATAATTTCTGAGTGGCTTACATACAGTTAAACCAAACAACATAGCTTATAATGTTCCTTGCATGAAGAAAAGGTGATGAGGAGAAAAGAAGGGAGAGATGGGAGAGGAAACAGAGAATAAGGTATTTGTTTATGTCTGTAGAAGTATTTCAGTCTGGTTGCTGAGAGACAGAAGGGGAAGAAACATTGTCTCTCTAATACAGAAAGGTTCATCTTACAGTTTTCAGAGTATATATTTTCCCTTAATTTTAACACTATAGATTCCTTCCTGAAATTCATATTGCTCTTGCTTCCTTAGCCTTGCCTTTTCTGGAGGGCATGATAGGAAACATTAATACAGCAAACAATATAGCTCTTCCTAAGGCATCAGCCCAATATAACTGTAAATGAAATGAAAGAAACTAATTGGCTTGGCATTTGAATGGGAGATCAAGGCTAGTAATGCAGCAGTGTCTCCCACCAAAGCTACCAATGAATCTACTGAAAATCAGAGTTGCCCCTTTTATATGTTGTTGATCTGCATTTGCTAAGCAGCTTCCCAAACTGTTATTGGTTTTAAGTTCTGGAGGTAACACATTCCAGGAAGGAAAGAGAGAAGGAAGGCAGTCTTGAGGGCCTCCTGAGATGTGTAATACAAATAAGCACTTTATGTACTCAGGTTGATTTCCAGGGAACTATTTTAAAAAATATAAAGCCTGCCACTACAAATAAAGGCTCCAACTTACATTAATGGAATAATTTTCCTAAGTTACAGGAAGTTAGATTCCACCCAAAGATTAGGGAAAATTTCCTAATGGAGAAAGCATCTTGGCAGGGAGCAAATTTGCTAGGTTTGGCAGTGATGGCTTTCCCTTCACTATTTCAGTTTAAGCAAGCCAGACAACTGTCAAATTCATAGAGTGGGGGTTGAACTCTATGGGGTATCCCGCCTATTCCAATTGTGAGTCTAAATCAGAAGCACCTTCCTTTGGCATCTGCATGCACTTAACCAGAATTAAGTTGACTGATAAAAGCTAATTTCTCAGAGTTGTCCAACAGCTTGGTGGAACCTATGAAAGAGATACAAGAAAAGTCATAAGCTACTCCACAAACATTTTTGCTTGGTGAAAACAACAGAAAGAAAATATGAGTACAGTGTTTGATCAATGAGTGGATGACTCTCTTTCTCTCTTTTCTTCTACACTCACCAGTGATTAAAAACTCATGATACTCAATGGAAAAGGCAGGATTAATAATATTCAGCTTCGAATTTTAGGGACAACAGGACCTAAATGAACTTGCTTTGGTGAAGCTCCTGGAAGCTGTGTAGGCTATTCCACTGTTTTCTGAAGTCTGATAAAATGGGCAAGTTTGATGGAAATTAGCAAAACTACAGAAATGTTCCCGTTTCTCATATTTTCTCCTTTCTTTCTCTCCGATCGCCCTGTTCACTCTCATAGGAGGGGCCTCCTTGGGGTGCCGTCAGTCAGACATTGTAGGCTGGCGGTCCCCAGGGCTAGGGCCTTCTCTGTGGGAGCACCTGCCCTTTGGAATCAGCTCCCTGTGGATCTCCGTTTGGCCCCTGACCTCCGCTCCTTCCGCCGGGACCTGAAGACTTGGTTGTTCCAACGGGCCGGCCTCGAATGACCCGGGGGGAGGGGGGTTGGGTTTTATTTTAACTTTATTTGGCTTGTTTAGTTGTTTAATTCTGTTTTATTGTAAATTTTTCTCTGTTTTAATGTTCGCTGCCCTGAGTCCTTAGGGAATAGGGCGGCATACAAGTCAAATAAATAATAATAATAATGATAATAATAATAATAATAATAATAATAATAATAATAATAATATAGAAGACTATATTTTTTCTCCCTGGTACTGATGCTAGCTTAGTACTGCAAGCCCACAACTCTGGGAAAAGGACCCAGTTATGCTGTTCTACTGTGGGCACCTTTCTTAATTGATAACTTTTGGAGCGATAAAGGGTGCTGATATTCTGGATACCTTGTGACTGTAACATTTAATTCATTACTGCTTGTAAGTCTTCATGCAAATGACACTATAGATAGAAGAATATTAATTACATCTATTAAATAAAAAAAGAATTAAATCTTGGCTTCCATTTTTAATTATATTGTTTCCTGCTATCTCGGTTCAGTCATTTTAAATATGCAGAAGTGCATATTTATTTCAATAGGAGTATGTCACCAATCATTCACTTTCTCATTTTTCATGTGGCATGCTTTATTTTTTTAAAAAATAAATAAATGGGAATTTTCTTTCATTTACTTCTGCTGAAAACAACCATATTTCCATGTACATAAATTAAGGTAGATGAACATTTGCAATGTCAGTCCCCAGCTGTTCTTAACTTAAATAATTATCACTCTAAATGGTGAAACTATTCAATTAAGAGTTCACAATGCTTCCTTTTAACTATTATAATTGAAATTCTTTGTTATCCAATGAAATACTTGGATAGCTCTTATTGTGCATTGGATGCTGGATGATTTATGATACGCAGTCATGCTGGAAGACTACATTTGGAGAATGCAGAAGCTTTACAGACTTATTATATTTTCAGCTCCTGAAATCAAAAGTTCATTAATTATTGATCATAGGAACCCAAATGTTTCTATTACTGCTGTCCATTATCACATTATCTCTTCATAAAAACAATGCTTCACCTTAATGTTCCTGATCGTGATTTTCTTCCTTCCCAGTTGTTGCTGATTTTTTTTAATAAAAAAAAGTTATTATAGAAACTTACCACTAAGAAACTAACAATTGGCTAGCTTTTACCCTGTATGCAAAAAAAAGAAAAGGAAAGGGGAAAAAAGAGAGAATTGCATTCTGTTGGAAAAAATTGGTGGGAAAAGAGCAGTTTTCTCCCTCTAGTCTTCTCCAAATAACTGCTCCAGGAATTATTCTTTCCAGAGAACAGAAGAAGAAATTGGATATCTGCAATTTCACTGGTGTAACCATAGACTCATTTTCTATACATTTTAATCGGATATTCTGTTCTCAATGAAATGAATATGAAAGTAGGGGTGGTGCTGACCTCAATGAATCTATCTCTATGTAAAATCAGTTGATAAATAAATATATATATAAATAAAAATGTTTACATAGAAAATGACCCCCTGGACCTCAACAAGCAGAAATTTTCTTTGTTGCCATTCATTTTCTGTGTGTGGATCAAGTTCTTATGTGGTGGAACCACAAGGCAGGTAAGTCCATACCTGACTTCTGAAATGGGAGACACAAGTTACAAAGTTATTTGCATCTGAAAAAAGAAAGCTGCCAGGCTTTGAAAGAAAATTCATTTAAAATGTAGGTTTGATTCTCACCTTCAATTTTGTTTTGAGTAAAACAAAGGCATTTTCAAATGGAGGTTGAATCCTGGTGTCCTCATTAATCTGTCCATCTGGTTTTCTTGACAACAATGTGACTGTTTCTTTGACTTCTCAGTCAAATATACAGTCCTGGGATTTTCTACTAGACAGCTTTGATCTTGCTTACCTTTTTTGAGATCAGTTTAAGTCATCTAGGTGCCAAATCATTTGAGGGGAAGGTAATCCCTTCTTTGTAGCCCTGAAGTCCCCAGTGTCATATGTGGATGATATTCTTTTTTTTAAACAAATTTTATTCAATTTTTAACAATTTTTTAAAACAGCTCTTTTCAGTAGACAGCATGTTCCCGGGTCGTCACTTTTACATGCAAATATGACAGTAGATCTATATTCATTTTAAGCATTTAACTTCACTTCTGTTCCATTTTAACAGACAAAGGGTCAAAGAAATTAATCCTAATCTCAAATCTTAATCTCAATCTGTGTAACCCCCCAGTTCATTTCAAGTTAATTGCAAACATATATATATATTTTAAAAACATCATTTATAAATCTTACAAATAACAATATATTTGCCCATCATATTAAAGATAAAGTTCATCCATATCTATCCTTTAATTATCTTCACATTGTTAATACTCTTTTATCATTTACAGAATTCTTTTATCTGTCAGATTTGCCCTTTCATCACATATTGTCTCCATAATTCTAAATCCGTACAGGTTTTAACACTAAAAAGAATGAGAAAAAAAAACCTAGACTTGCCCCCTTTTACTACTTTGAAAGTGACACCTCAGTGGTTAATATAGTAGCATAATCATAATCATTCCCTTTAAAACGAAAGATAGAGAAAAAGAAAAGGAAAAGGAAAAAGAAAAGCTACCTTACAATATATCTCGAATCAATCGGGTTCTGCAACACATATCCCCCCTAAGGTTTATTTATGGTTCCAAAATAATAATAAAAATAACTAATCTTGGTTATTGACAAATCTCATTTTTAGACATTTTCTAAAATCATTTCAATTAATTCAATTTATCTAATCATCATTTACCTTTCTTTTGTAAATAAGAAATAAAAGTGTGACCTTTTACCAGTAAAGATTGTCAGTAACCCCTATTGTTTTGCACTTTTATAATTGCAATATATTCTTATTACCACTTCTTCATGCAGAACCCCCCTTCTTAATGCATTAGCCATTATCTCTATGCAAACAAGTTTCTTTCTTCATTATGTAATTCCCATGTTTCTCTATCTTCTGTTCTTGTTTCTTGTTCCTTCTCCTCTCTTTTATCCCGCTATCCCCCTTCTCTATCCAGTTTGAATCCCTCTCTCTCTCTTTACCTTTCTGCTCTCTATCCTTCTGGACCTTTCTAACATGCCTAATTTCATGAATGTTCCCCTTTTTAATTACCTTCTTAAGTTTCATTTTTTGACCATCCTCCTTTCCTTTTATTTGTATTAATCTTTGTGTTAGTTGTCTTTTTAAAATGGCTTTCGCTTGTGCTGGCTCCTTCTCCTCCCTTTTATCCTGCTCTCCCCTTCTCTATCCAGTTTGAATCCCTCTCTCTCTCTTTACCTTTCTGTTCCTTTCCTTCTGAACCTTTCTAACATGCTTAATTTCATAAATGTTCCCCTTTTAGATACTTTCTTAGGTTCCATTTTTTAGCCACCCTTCCTTTCCTTTTATTTGTATTAATCTTTGTATTAATTGTCTTTTTAAGATGGCTTTCTCTTGTGCTGGCTCCTCCCTTTCCAAGGTTCCTTCTTCTTCTTTATTCACCATTTCAATGCCCATGTTTTCTTCAATGAGCCAAGTTAGTTCAGTCACTTCCTGTAGCAGTTCTTTCATACTTTTAAACTCCATTTTAAATTCTTTGGATGGCCACCAGAATTTTTATTTTCCTTATTTCTTCTTCTTTAAATTTTCTATGCTCCTAACCCAGGTCCAGAGTCTATATCAATGTCACCAATTAGTCCGGTAGTCCGTCTTTGTGTATTCAAGCTTTCACTTTCTATGAGTCTTGCTTTTTTATTTCAGTGTCTCTTTAAAATGTAACAACTCCAATCCACAAAGGAACAAGATAGTTTCTTTCTTCTTTAGCTTCCAATTTTTCTCCACAAAGTGGCACTTTCTGCACAGAGTCTTAACCCTTTCCTTTTATTTTGATATTCAAAATTTTCCGAGCCCCAAACTTAAGTTCTTACGCTGGCTTCTTCCTTTCCCGGGTTATCTTACCATCCGATACTCCTTCTGTTTGACTTCTCTCTTTCCTCCTGCACCAATCTTAATCCCGTTGAGACCTTCTCTTCGAGGTGGCCATTTTTGACCACCACTTCTTGGCGTCTTCGGAGGGAAAAGACCAGACCCAAAAGGGGGGAGATGCGGCTCCCCTCACTCTGGCTGGCAGATTTCCCTTTCTCCGCCGCCCCTACGAGGCAGCTTCAGCCCCGAACCTTGCAGGATCGGGGCTCTCCAATGCAAGAGCCAGGCTGCGGTCGCGGACGATCGCAAACCGCCGCTCATTCTCGAGAAAGCTCAACCCGGAACTGTATGTGGATGATATTCAATGGCCAAATACAGACCTTCAGTGGGGTGAGATTCTACTAACTGTTTTGATTATAAAACTTTGTATGCAGATCTTTAAAATAATTTTCCTTTGCTTTTGAGTACATACATCTGTACAGCTGTGATCAAATATACACCCCATATGAATAATAAACTTTTATGTATACTGAGAGTATTTACACCATGACAAATTCCTTGTGTGTCCAAACACACGGCCAATAAAGTATTCTATTCTATCCTATAAAAGCATTGACGGGGTACAAATTTGTTAAAAATCTTATTACAACATACACGTTTAAAATATTAATATCTTTAAAAAAGGGGAAGCAGAATCCTTTCTGGATTTAGCTTATCTCTCTTATTCAAGCTGTAACAACTATCAATAAATGTACATTTTCTCTAGACATTATATGTCCTTGAAATCTTGGAAAAGAGATAGATACAAAAAGTTGTTTATCCTATTTTGAGAGAAATAGCTCATAAAACAAAAAATATATTTTGGGAACATGAAATAAGATATACTTAAAATTAGAAGTTACCTTCACAAGCATTCCAAATTCAGATTAGTTTGGTTTAACCACTAAAATTAAAAAAAACATTTAGAGTGTTTCAACTTAAGTCACTGTTTGTTTGTTTTGTCACTTCACTGTGGGTTCAGCCTTCCTCACTCTCCAGAAATTAAGCAAACTTAATTTCTGGAAGAGGTACCACAAGCAATGTATGTTTATTCTCATAAGTAAAATACAATCTGAAACTGAATTTAAGAACTATTGATGCTTGTGAAAACATAGATGTTGCAAATTTCTTTATTTCAACATGTATATGTTTTCATTCCCATGTGCCCCCATATTACAATGAATTGCAAAATAAAATTGAGAACCAAATCACTAAATTGAACAAATTGTCAGACACTTACTGCTTGTGGGATGTTGCAGTCATACTAAGCTAATGAATCAATACTCAGAGTAATTTTATTGTTTCTTAATATAAGCCATGAATTGTCTTCTGGAAGATGTGTGGAAGCACATGGCATTCTAACACTTGACAGAATGGTACTTTGTATTTTATCTGAATCTTTTTAGTGAAAACTTTCTTTAACTGAATGTAGTATTGGATTATTTCCAGTCAGAAAATAGTCCTAATACTTACAGTGTAAAATATATATTTACAATATAGTCCCAAAGTCACCAGACTTAGATTAATCAAACCAAAGGAATTCACCTGGATTGTATGGCTCCCCTGAATGTAGAAACTCACTGCTGAAATTTACAAGAACTAAATGGCATTGGACTATTCTGGATCATGTTGTGCTTGTGTTGAAAGCATTGAGGTGCTTCCAGGTTGAAAGGATTAGCCAGAGACATCACCGTTACTTGGGCTCCTTTTACATCCCTTGCAGGAATTGGCACAAAGGATGGGAGCTTACCTCATCGCACGGAAGTACTTGGGTCTCAAACATGGGATTGCTAACCTCCAACCCAGAGTCCATGTGAGCCACTGTGATCCTCTTCTTTTAGATAGTTATTGTGGAAGGTGTTGATCTAAATCATTGAAGTAAGCTTCAGAAATAAAAAGAGAATTACTTTGCAGACTCGGTTGATCTCTGTGTATCCAAAATAAGGAGAAATGCTACATAAGGATTTCTAATTTGGTCATCCAGACCTTAGATAAACAATAGCATGTTTGGCCATTCTTACCTGGCTAGCAGTTGTCTTGTCTCAATTTGCTGTTTGCTGTTTGCTGTTACTACACTGGCAACTGTTTGTATAGGGCAGCAATAGATGATGTTAATACCACACACACTCACCAATGTGACCTCAAGCCCTTCTACATCAGGTGATTGGAAAAATGATAAAATGGAGTGTCCCTAGACTTGGGAAAAGAAAAATTACAATGAAAACAGAATATTTCTGCCAATTTCAAACCAGCAACTTTCTCCATGTTAAGCAGAGATCATATTCCACTGTGATATTTCAGCAAACCTGTAAAACAGAAGTTTAGAAATTTTTTTTAAAAATTACATTTATATGCCGCCCTTGTCCGAAGATTCAGGGCGGCTTACAATTTTTGGGATACAACCCAGTGTGCTCAGCAATAGCCTTCATTCCATTGTATATGCCTGCTTATTACTAAGTGGCATTTTTACAAAGTCAGCTTATTGCCCCCAACAATCTTGGGTCCTCAATTTACCTACCCTGAGAGGATGGAAGGCTGAGTCAATCTTGAGCCTGGTGGGATTCGAGCCTACAGTAATTGTAGGCAGCTGGAACTTAAATGCAGGCATTTAACAGCCTGAGCCACCAAGGCTCAGGCTTAAAGTGGAACAGGATAGAAAGAAGGGATGCTTTATTTTTATGTGGTTATTGTGTTGGCATATATGTGATGTTCAATGCTCTAATCTTATATAATTTAGTATAAGTGTGACTGTGTGCTTGTACACATTCACAAATGCACCCAAATGAAAATCCAAGAAAATTGATGTCTACGAAGCAAAGCAATTGCCAATTGTTTTCCCAAAGGAGAAAGATGGAAGTGCACAGTACCAAGGAAATTGTCTGGTAGTAACCTGCAATTTGCAATGAATTCTTTGCAAGCTGTTGACAAAGTGTCTCAGTTCAGGCAGGAGTTTCTTATTAAGTTAGAATCAAGCTGACATGAATACACGATAGGAACAACTTCAATGCTTACATGAAGTTGTACTCTTTGTAGATTGCTGGATGAAGCAACTGCATGTTTGAAAGAAATTCATTATACCTGTATTCTGCTCCTTCAAATTTGTATCTAAAATGTTTGCATAGGAATTTGTTTCTAAGCCATTTTTCTTTTTTAATTATAATTTTGAGCAGTTGTGATCAGTGAGGGTCATGAGTTGTTAAAAGAAGGAGTTCAGAGATCAGTGTACTCCTGGTGTCCCACATTTTCCGGGCCTGAATATCTACATTTTATTTTATTTTAAATGTACACAATGATTCTTTCTGCAAATTATTTTTAACAACAATTGCTTTTCTCTGTGATATTCTCTGTAGGCTTAAATTACATAGGGAATAAGGGAGGGACAACTATAATAAGATTTCTGTTGTATGGGATGGAAGTGCAGAATCTAGTCCAATTTGACATCCAGTACTAACCAAGATGGTGACAAAAATGACAAAAAGTATACTGTGATGGAATAATGCAAAATCTATCCTTCATCAGACAAGAGCTAATATATTATACAGTTTGTAATTATACCATCACAGCAGATGTTTCAACAAATATCACTTGCTCCCTCTTCCCAATCTTATTTTTGTAGGTTGCAAACCAATATAAATTTAAATATGTTTAAATATGTTTAATTAAATTAAAGGACATAGCTGTGGCTATGTTATAGTTTAGAACAAGAATAGCTGCTGAATTGTAATTTTTAATGCTGCAGAAGGGGAAAATTATTAATCTCACAGGGATTAATCATGTTAACTGCAATTAATTTAAGTTAATACAAATGCAGTCTTTATCATAGGTCCTGACCTCCAGCAATCCAATCAAAGACTAAATAATGTTGTCAGCCTTAAAAGCCTTGTACCATTTTCACAGAAACAATTCAGAGCCTCTTACTTACCCCAAATGCAGGACGGGAATTCTGTGGTTTTCCAGACTGCTGATCTTAGGTTTTTAGCAGCTATAATCAATGAAGCCAATGGAAAATGATGCTGGAAACTCTAGTTCACAAACTTATAGAAAGCCTTTCCCATCGGGTAGAAACATTTCTTGCTGCATAATTTGCCTTTGTTCATGTGTATGTTATCTTTGACAATATAATAGTTTTGTTCCTTATACCATCCATTTTGTAAACTTTCAGGATTCTTTTTTCTTACCATGTATATGTATACATTCGAACTAGATTGTGATGTTTCTTTGTGACATATATGTGTGTATATGGATGTATGAACAATGATTATCTTTTGAAAGCTGAATGCAATGAAATTTCCTTTTAATAGATGCTGATCAGTGAACATTTAAAGTGACAATAAAGATTCTCTATTCTATTCTATTCTATTCTATTCTATTCTATTCTATTCTATTCTATTCCATTCCATTCCATTCCATTCCATTCCCTTCCCTTCTACATTGCAAGTAAGTGAAGAAGTGATTTCTCCTTAATGCACACATTTAAAATTAATTTGAATAAAGAACAGCAAGTCATTTTATGCCTCAGATCATTAAAGCATCTAATTGCCAAACCTGGTAATCCACTTTTTAAAATGGATTCTTAATCTTCTTAACCCACTATGCCAGGGGTGTCAAACTGGCGGCCCGCAGGCCGGATGCATTACATGCAGGCCACACCCACCCCAGCTCCATGAAGGGGAAAAACATTGTAAAACGTCACAATGAAAGAAAGGCACATGCCTTTCTGAATGGAGGTGTAGGCAATCTAAAGCCTTAGGATTATATGTGGCCCTTAATATCTTTGTTGAAGCTCTTCAAATCACCTTTGACCTGGTGGCTAACTTTGACAGAACAATTGGCTTCTTACCATTTTGAAGAGGTTGGTATATAAAATGAGATGAGTTCTAATGTAAACTTACTATAGTATAAAATGAAAACACCTCTATTAGCTTTAAACCTGGAAAAACCCTGGCCACCAAATATTGCCTAAGCTTGCTTTAAGGCATGAAATTATCTGATCTAGTCTCCTTTCTCCAAGCAATCTAAACTGGAATTGTTATTATTACATGTTCCTAAAAAATTCAAATATATTTTTCACATTTGACCTAATAAGCCACTTCTCTTGCATTAGGAAATACAATTTGGTTGCTAGGAGAGTTCACAGTAGGGATAGAGAGATAGACCTAGCTGTTATGTAATTAACTCCAAAATTATACCTTAGCAAAGTATATACATAATATAGTGATTACTCCACATTCTTAACTGCAATGATTAACCACAGAATTTTAATCAGGTGTTAGTTAGCAAAGAAGTGGCTGTACTGTTTTAATTGACATCTAATTCCAACTCATTAGGAAGTTAAATTGGCTTGTAGTGTTGGCTCAACAACAACAAAAAACAGTTATTATAAGTAGTGTGAAATAATGAGTTAGGTGTAGGTGAAAATGGCAACCCAATGCACAGCTGCTGCAACAAACGACAAATTCCATACTTGAAATCATTTGAAAGAAAATTGAAAATAGAAGTCCGAATATAATGTTGTTTTCCAAATCTGTGTGATTGTACTGGAACTATCATGTACATTGGTACACTGCATCTTAGGAAAATTATGATATAATAAAAAGGTAATCAAAATTATTAGGATACTGAAACTCAAATCAGAGATATTGTCCTCCCAGTTCAGTTTTATGAAGTTCACAAATGCATCAAGTTGACTCTTTTGTGACACTCAATCCTATGTTTCAGTGTAAATGGACCCATACTCTGATCCAGAAGATTCCCCCCCCTGAAGTTCCTGTATTCTTCAGAGAGATTTATTTATTTTTAAAATTTTTAGTGCACAAGGAGGCCTACTACTCTTCTAGTAGATGGCCTTCAGAGGCATCAAGGCCAAGAGACTTGGCCTGTTGATCTCCATGACTTCCATAAATCTGTCTAACCCTTTTCTGAAGCCAGCAAGCCTGGTAGTCAGCACCATATCATTAAGTAACTGTTTCCCTTCACTCTGGAACAAGATAATTCTAGCTTCTGCTATGAGATTTCTTTTCCTTTTCCATTTTTCAGAATTTCTTATTGTAGTCTATGTATTTCACCAGCACTTGAGATCTGACAGATTGTTTATGAATATTGACTTGACACACTGTCTATGGTACTTCTTCCAATTCCTTATTCAGCTTAAATTACTATATTTCTCTATTTAAATGTGATTAAACCTTAAATATTGTATTATCTATCTGTGTTAAAGCTGTAAAAATATATACACCAGGGAATACTATGCTAATCAAACTGTGTGTGTGTGAGAAAGTGAAAGGGGCTTAGTTCATTGTTTGTGTTCTTGGATTCAGTTTTTTAAGCAATTTTTTCCAGTTCTTGGTAGCTATTTTAATCTTCATTTGATTACCTAAAAGTTCTGAAATATATGCCTCATCTCTGAAAAAAAAAAACTTTTGTTTCTGCATTCTTGACATGTTGACTGTATGTATTCTTTGAAAAAGGAAATGTATCCTTGAAGATCACTCCTATTTGCCACAGGCAACATTTGTTCTACAACAAATGCATGAAATGTAACCACAAGTGGACTTTCTTCAATATTTGCCTGCATATTGTAAACTGTATATTGTGAATTGTAAATCTGTCACAGATATGACCTGACATGTCTGTCATGCATTTCCTTGGGGAAAGGCCAATGTGGCATAATGCATCTTGAGCAAATTCAGATATGACGTAAATTGTTGGGCTACCAAAAAAGGGGTTGGTTAACCCATGCTGGAGTACGTCAAATCAAGCCATTTGTCCATTGAACTGAAAGTCAGCTGAATCTTTAACCTTTCAAATGAACTGCTTGGTGAATCACAGTTTGAAGAGGACAATTGCTTTCTTGAATGAAACAATACAAGACAAGTGAAGGATTGCATTCTTTCTGACTGAGCCTGCATTTTGTGCATTATAAAATAAATGAAAGTTTCATAAAATGTAATGAACTCAGCATTGATTTTTTTTTGTTTAAATGAAAGATTGTAACTTGTCATGTGAATGGTTTTTTTTCCAAACCTTGGGTTTCTATTTTCATTGCTCTTCTAAATCTCCATTAATGTCATTGGCAGCACTTTCAGAGCTCCTAAATGAAGTCAAGCATACCCAATCCACCTTACAAGTGACCTTTCAATTTTCTGTCATGGAAACAAGATTACTACTTTAATAATGGGCACCAAATTTCATAGAACAGAGGAACAGCTGCAGTTTTAGACTGTCATGATAAAATGAAAACGTATGAACTGTTAATTTTCTTTAATGTGGTTTTCTATTGAAAGAAACTATTTTATTTTGAGAAATTGAAATAGCATCAACATTAACACTGCACTTTGAGTAAAGACAATTGGCAGCTCTATCACACTTTAATTACATACCATTCGCCTTAGGCTGACTCAAACTATTGAATTTAGTAAGGAATAAAATGTGTGTGTGTGAGAGAGAGAGGGTGAATGATACAGGAAAAGAACATGGCTCATTTGATTATCTGTACTTAAAAATATGAAATTAATTTTGAGATTTCAGTCATGATATTCATAAGGTCATGTTCCACAAAGTCCAGTGGAAAATGGATGCTAGGATATTGGATAAAGCTGTTTGATCTTTTTTTGTCAAAGATAACACAAAATTATTCTTGTTGCCTGCCCATCTGCATGTTTTCTATTACCTCACTCCATGAGTACAGATTTTACATTGTTCCCCAAGACCTTCACTGCCTATAGAGAATGACAAAGGGAAAAAAGTTGCTTCCTTTCCTTTGAAATTCCAAGTCATCTATTTGTAAAATAAGCCACTGGAAATGACATTAGTGATCAAATGAGCTCTGAAGGGCAATGAAGAAATGTACACTCAAATATAAGTGTGAAGGAGTGAACTTCATGAGGAAGCTAAGTGCTGCCACATGTTAACTGGACCTGTGTCCCTCCTGGTTGGTTTACGCCGCCCGGGAGATTACACGAGGCTGGCTCCAGGCAGTTGTCAATGCTTCTTTGAATGAGGGATTCTTCCCCCCTGCCTTGAAAGAGGCAGTGCTGAAGCCCCTCCTCAAGAAGCCTGCCTTGGACCCGGCTATTCTGAACAACTTTCGTCCTGTCTCCAACCTTTGCTTTGTTGCGAAGGTTGTTGAGAGCGTGGTGTCCTGACAGCTCCTGGTGTTCTTGGAGGAAACCAATTATCTGGATCCGTACCAATTGGGTTTCAGGCCTGGGTACAGCACGGAGACAGTGTTGGTTGCACTGGTGGATGATCTCTGGAGGGCGTGGGATAGGGGTCACTCCTCTATCCTGGTCCTGTTAGATCTCTCAGTGGCTTTTGATACCATCAACCATGGTATCCTACTGCGGCACCTCGAGGGGTTGGGAGTGGGGGGGCACCGTTCTATGGTGGTTCTCCTCCTACCTCTTGGGTCGTACACAGGTGGTGTTGGCAGGGGGGCAGAGATCAGCCCTGAGGCCCATCCTTTGTGGGGTGCTTCAGGGGTCAGTGCTCTCGCCCTCCTGTTCAACATCTATATGAAGCCACTGGGTGAGATCATCTGTGCTTTTGGGGTTAGGTATCATCAGTACGCTGATGATACCCAGCTTTTTATCTCCACCCAAAATCAACCCGGTGACACCCTCAACATGATGTCCGGGTGCCTGGAAGTGGTGCGGGTCTGGATGGGGAGGAACAGGCTCTGGCTCAACCTGGCTAAGACCAAGTAGCTGTATGTACCGGCATCTCGAGTTATCCAGGATATTTCACCTTTGGCTATGGAGGGAGAGGTGTTGTCCCCCATAGATAGGGTTCACAACTTGGGTGTCCTCCTGGATGCGCGGCTCAGTTTGGAGGAGCAGGTGGGAGCCGTGACCAGGGGGGCATTTGCCCAGCTTCATCTGGTGCATCAGTTGCACCCCTATCTGGACCAAGATGCCCTATGTATGGTCACTCATGCACTCATTCCCTCCCATTTGGACTAGTGCAATGCTCTTTACATGGGGCTGCCCTTGAAGACCACGCGGAGGCTTCAACTTGTCCAGAATGCAGTGGCACGGGTTGTGATGGGAGGATCCCGATATTCCCATGTCACACCCCTCCTGTGCAAGCTGCACTGGTTACCGGTTGCCCTCCATGTGAGATTCAAGGTGCTGGTGTTGACCTATAAAGCCTTTCATGGCTTAGGACCAGGGTATTTGCAGGGAACCCTGCTGCCAGTAACGGCTTCCCGACATCCCGTGCACTCTCATAGGCAGGGTCTCCTTGGGGTGCTGTCAGCCAGACAATGTTGGCTGGTGACCCCTAGGGGTAGCGCTTTCTCTGTGAGAGCACCCACCCTATGGAATCAACTGCCCCTGGAACTTTGGGTGGCCCCTGACCTCCGATCCTTCCATCATGGCCTAAAAACATGGCTTTTCCAACTCGCCAACCTGGACTGATGGGGGGGATGGGATTTTAGCAATAGTGTTATGAATTTTATTGGCTTAGTGAGATTTCGGATTTAATAGTTTTTTAATTTTTGAATTATATTCTTTTATTACTGTAAACCACCCTGAGTCCTTTGGGAGATAGGGCGGCATAGAAATCTCATTAAATAAATAAATAAATAAATAAATAAATAAAATATTAAAGAAGGATGACTCTTCTAGAAGGAGACTTCTTTTGTAATGCAAGAAAGGTGAATAATATTAGGATGGAGTAGGGTTCTCCATCTTATTAGGAACAGAACAAACCAACAGCAGATCATATATTGTTGCACTGATAACTGGCATATTTCATTTAATTATGACACACTAGAGAGGTGGTTAAATAGGAAGAACCCCTGGATCTGGCTAATATTATCTGTAGTTGAGGGTCCAAGATAGCCTCAAAATACTTTACTTGGTTATGCTGGCAGAATTAATTGTATGGATTATTTGTCTGACTATAAATATAAAATCAACAATAGCCTTTTCAAGTGTTATGTTTATATTGTATTATTTCCATGATATATTCTGAGTTCCTCTGTGATTTTCTGGGTAGATGTTGGGTAAATCCAGAACTCCAACTGGTATTCTACAATTTGCAGTATTCATCTTTTGTAAATCACATTCAATAATAATAATAATAATAATAATAATAATAATAATAATAATAATAATAATTTATTCGACTTGTATGCCGCCCTTCTCCCTAAGGACTCAGGGCAGCTAACAATAAAACAATACATATTTACATATAATTTACTTAAGAACAAATTAAACCTAACAAGTCAAAATAAACACTAAAACATTAAAACCTTAAAAACTAAAACAGTTAAAAACCCCCACCAGGTCATTCCAGGCCAGCTGTTGAAACAACCAGGTCTTCAGGTCCCGGCAGGAGCGGAGATCAGGGGCCAAACAGAGATCCACGGGGAGCTGGTTCCAAAGGGTGAGTGCTCCCATGGAGAAGGCCCTAGCCCTGGGAACCGCTAGCCGACAATGCATAACTGACGGTATCCCAAGGAGGCCCCTCCTGTGGGAGCGAACAGGGTGATCAGAATGTGATGCTGGCAGGAGGTGTTTAGGTCCCTAATAATATTTTTGACCCGTGATTTAATATTAATAGTTTACAATACTTCATAAATATGGAATGGTACTTTCAGCATTATTCTATGCTAGTTTTGTAACAATATTAATGTTCCACACTGATTGCAATTACTGATGCAATTATTCCTAACAGTATGCCTATCAAACCAAATTTAAATAGCAAAGAATGTAAATAAACCTTAATATAATCTAAGAAAATCTTAATGTTCAGTGAGGGAAGCATTACTTTATATACTGTAACAATATCAGTGCAGCTAACCTTCCAAATATCTTCCACAGATGCTCACTATCAATTCAAGAAAATCTCTGGTGAATCATATTATGGGTTATCACATCCTTCATCCTTTGTTATTGATTTAAATGATTTCCATTTATTGTAGCATTGCTTTTATACAACCATACCATGTTAGTTAGAACAATGAATTCTATTTGCATTTTAATCACATTCAAATGGATAAAAATTGAGATCGTTCACTAATCACAGAAATATAAAACAGGGAATTACCATAATGCCAACATCTCTTCTGAAAACAGATTTCAGCAAAAAGACATTTTGCACTGTGATTGATTTCGGAATAGTGTCTATGGAATTGGCATTGGTACAACCAAATGTGGGATTGGGGTTTGATTGAAAAACATTGGGAAGCCAAAAACTCCAAATGCAGAATGTGACAATCTCTCAACTGACCACTGCCTTTTCAATAGCTACCTTCCATTTTAAAGACTCATGTTAGGAGAGTGTAAAATAAAAAGTGATGGTTACAGTTATTTAATTAAGATTCAGATTATCAACAGCTAAATGTTGATTGCATTTTCTCTGTAGGGTCAGAGACAACAAGCTCTTAAATACTAGTTACTAGAGAACAAAAGCAGGAAAAAGGTACGTGTTATGTATGCAGGTTTAAAGTCATTGGTTTAGTTTGAACTGTTCTTCTAAAATGTAAGAAATGATTGGTTTAAAAAGTGCGGGAAAACCCTGCACTCTGATTGGCTGGCAACTGTGGCTACTGGCTATAAGTAGCAGCCGCAGCCCAGCCAAAGTGGGTTCGTTCTGAGCTGTAGTCACTAATAAACAAAGAGCTTGAAGCACTCCGCGTCTGTCTCTTCATGCAAACTTAACAGTGCGGTTTATGGATTTCCTAAACACCTTCGCTATTAGTTTCTCACCTCTGTATGTATTTTGGAAAATATTATGAGGCACTCTAATCTTCATACTCTATCAAAGCTGAAATTCAGAAAGATTTTCTACATGTTCTAAAATAATTTAAAGGGTAAAGAGAGTTGTATGAAGATAAACTGTTCATGAAACATAGGTGGTGTGCAAATCTAGATTTTTGTTAAGAGAATCATAGAGGATATCTTCTTATCCTTTCGTTGTACTTCAGAAATTGTGAGGAACTCTTGTCCTTGACTTATGTAGCAGGACGCCGGATGTTTTCAATGAATAATTTTCCTCATGTGGTGAGCCATTACACCTTCTCCACATGTAACCAGGGTACAGGTTGACTATAGCATATTTATTTATCTGTTTATTTGCTTACTGAAACATTTATTTTGATAATCAAAATCTTCTAAACGTATAAATGAGCTAAACATGTGGACATGCAATAAACAAGGAAAATTTATTATTTAATTTCAATTTCATGCTGTATCATGGGACTAAATTGTGCATCTTTTTAAAATGGAACTTGTTTGATTTTTAATTGTTCTTCAAATATTTATTTTTAAATGTCCTTCATCTTAAAACAAATACACACACACACATTTGTATTCATACAAACTTATAACAAATATATGCATGTAGTTGATAGGAAATATGTCCTTTATAATCCAATATAAAATATCAACTGTACTGTATTAATGTGTTTTTCATATAGTTTAATAGAAACAAAATTATTATGTTCTGGGTAATAATATAAATATCCATTTTTAGACATCATAATTGAATTTCTCACGTCTCAATTATTGATTTTAAAAACATTACTTTGTCCCCTTTTAAGTTAGCATTTTAATTTGGGATAGATAGATAGATAGATAGATAGATAGATAGATAGATAGATAGATAATCATCCAATCCATCCACCCATCTGTCTATCTTTCCATTCACAAATACTCCACTTTCAGGAAACTGGATGAGAAGGGTGGCAGAAGGAAGGAAACATGACAAAAATCAGAATTAATAAATATTTCCATTGACCAAAGCTAGAAATATAACAATGCAGGTGCTGCCATAGCATTTTAAGGACATCTCGATTTTAATTAAATATGAAATAGCATTCTACTTCTGCCAGCAAAAACATAGGATGTACTTTATAGTAAATCTTAATGTAATGCTAATGCTGCCCAGGTACTTGCTGACTTCGGAATTGCATATTGATATATGATCGCTAGCCACGTAGTAACTCCATTGACTACCTTGCATACAACAGAGTTACTGCTTTGCAAATCATGAAGCCAGCTGATAGATCTTTAAGTTCCTTGAGCATTTATTTTGCTTGCTAGGATACAATACATGTAAGACTACAATTTGTTAATATGTAATGTTTTTTTATAGCTACACCATTAGCGATAAGTGGATCACATTGAATCCAGTCATGTCAAAGATACTATTTTTGTATAGCATCTTTTTTAAAAAAATCTTTTTCTAATATGCTCTTTCTATATCCAATTTTATTAGTATGAACATTTTTGATGCAGTTATCACCAAATATACCTTTCGGTACGCAAGCTTCCAAATATATCCCTTGTTTTTTCCAACTATCTCAAATAGTCACATTTTTCTATGCAATTATCAATGAGAAATATGCAATTATTGTGATGAACTATGAAGTTACCTGTTTTGGAATGGATTACAGCTTGGCCAACAATTCTAGTTTGCTAGAAAAAAAATAAAGACTTTGCATGGTGACTGCAACTGATTTACACCCCGTGGGGAAGATCCAAGTAACATATTGGCTATGAGTAGAAATATATGGACGGTTTTACAAAAGAACAAATGTTTTTTAATTGTTACAAGCTGCTTTCTTTTTTCTTCTCAGGTCCTGCTGATTGTTCACTAAAACAACAAGATGCAATTGAATCCTACTACATGCATTTGGTTGAATGTATTCTTGTATGATCACTTTCAGAAAGCTGTTGTGATTGACAAAATATGTGCCATGTATGTATCCTTGCCCATAGAAGACTCAAATTACAGATGTATCAAATGTAGAATAAATGAATTACTTGAAGAAAAGGTAAAGGATCTAGAGGGAAGTCTAGACACTCTGAGACTCAACCAACAAAATAAGAAACTCTGAGTAAAGGAAAAAGAATGTATCCAAGCTAAACACACTAAGGAACAAACTACCAGAAAAAATGAACATTTAGATGGACCTTAGAGGTAGACAACTGGCAATATGTCACTCTTAGAAAAAACAACTGAGAACAATATCCCATCTGTCTAGTTCAGCCTAATCCAACTTGCTGGAAGTGAGCAATTGATTTCATAATGACCAATCTTTAGCATCTAATTCCAAGCATAAACATGAAGACAACCGACCAACAATGAGATAGGGAGTGGTGAGAAGGAAGGGGAACTCAGAGATAAAACATGAAATGTAGGAAACAAACACAAGGTCAACCATAAACTGTTCAGATGCCTATATACTAATGCTCAAAGTATACTATGTACTAATGCTCAATGTATACTATATACTAATGCTCAAAGTATGAGGAACAAATAGGGTGAACTTAAAGTTCTAGGACACAAGAGAAGATACAATATTGTTGCCATTACCAAAACCTGGTGGAATGAAACTCATGACTGCAATATACTGGAAGATACAAATTGTTCAGAAGAAACAGGCTTAGTAAAAGAGGTGGTGAAATTGCATTATATATAAGAAATCACTACACCTCTACAGAAATGCCCCAAAACAAAGGCGAAAGCCTTCTTGGATGCATTTGCATTGTTAATCTAAAAGGAAAGAAGAATAACATCCCCATAGGTGTATACTACTGACCACCCAACCAAGGAGGGGAACAGATGAACTTTTTACTAATCAGTTAATTATGGTGTGCAGAAAATACTGCAGTAGTAATGGGGGACAATCTGGAGACAAACTCTTCAGTAAGTGGGAGATCAAACAAATTCCTGATGAATCAGCTTTGTTATCTAAAAAGTAAAGAAGGGAACTAGAGAGTCAGGTATACTGGCCTTAATTCTTACTAGCAGGCAAGGGCAGGACAATAAGTAATGTGTGGAAGATCATCAAAGAGACATCCAACCTAGAACTAAGGAGAAATTTCCTGACAGTGAGAACAATCAGTGGAATCAAGTTGTGGATGCTCCATCATTGGAGGTTTTCAAGAAGAGATTGGACAACTTATCTAAAGTTTCTTCCTTAAGCAGGGGATTGGACTAGAACAGCGGTCACCAACCAGTAGGCTGCAGCCCACTGGTGGTTCACGAGAAAATTTTGGGAGTCTTCAGAGAAATGTCAGCACCAGAGCACCCCCAAAGCAATTAATCCAGGCTGTGCAGGAACACAAGGCTGCGCCGCCCACATGGCCTGCGGGAACCCTCCCCACACACTCACTTCTTACCTGGTAAACTTGCCTGCTAAATTGCTATTTTTCCTTTTTCTGACCATTAGATGTTCTGCTGTGCCAGGAGATTTAGATTAGCTAGAAGCAGGAAATCATTGGATTTCTTGCTTTCTAGCTAATCTTTAGGTCTTCGACTCTAAGCAGAGCTGAATCTTCCTTAGGACTGAAGCAGTGCAGACTCAGCTAGCTGATGGCAGAAACATAGATCTCTGAATGAATCTGTGACTCTGTGAGCAACTCAATCTGCCTGCCTGCTTTGCCTGCTTTTGTGTAAAAGTTACTTTTTTAATAAAAAAAATTCAATATTTACATACATGGTGTGTTGTGAGTTAATTTTGTGAGTTTGCTTGCAAGCAAATTTTATGTGACAGGCTCAGGTAGCCAATCTCACAGATCTCTGAATGAATCTGTGATTCTGTGAGCAACTCAATCTGCCTGCCTGCTTTGCCTGATTTTGGGTAAAAATGCTCTTTTTTATAAAAAAAATTCAATATTTATATAAATATTTATAATATTTACATAAAAGCCATGCCCAGCCAGTCACATGACCACCAAGCTACACCCACAAATTAGGCCACACCCACAGAACCAGTTGTTAAGAAATTTGCATCCCACCCCTGCCTCTGTGTGTGTGTGTGTGTGTGAGAGAGAGAGGGGGGGGGGAGGGAGGGAGGGAGAAAGGTTAGATCAGATCTCTCTCTCTCTCTCTCTCTCTCTCTCTCCCCAATGTCAGCAAGCCACCGTCAGTCAAAATTCATATTAGTGGTCCCTGGGATTTAAAATTATGAGTTTGGTGGTCCTTGAGGTCCAAAAAGTTGGCAATCCCTGGACTAGAAGACCTCCAAGATCCCTTCCAACCTTGTTATTTGATATACTATGCTGCTCTTGGGTAAATAATAAAGTAGTGGTGGATATTAATTCTTTGTATTGGAGCTGAAAGACATTTGGGCTACTTTGTGCCTCACTTTAAATACAAATGAAACAGAACATCTTTTGATCATTTGATTTTGGCAGCCTTCAAATATCAGATCTCATAACAATCAACTGTTAGGTATTATTTTCATTATATATTATCTGAAATGCAAATTTAAAAATATTATGTTTGATTTATCAAATGTTTTTAACAATACAAGTGAGATAGCCATTCCAAGTTGGGCTGTGATTACCTAACCGGGGGTAATGGGATGATTTTTAACTCTAATTCGGTTTATTGGACTTTATAGTGGTTTAATTCTTTTTAAATAATTTATTGTATTTGTATGTTTTAACTGTGAGCCACCCGAGTCTTCGGAGATGGGGCGGCATATAAGTCCAATAAAATAAAATAAAATAAAATAAAATAAATAATCTGTTATAAAAGCAGCCATATGTCCACTAAATCCTTCAGGAAGCCACATTTCCTCAAGTCCACTTAGTTGATAGAAATATGGTTGTAAGAGCTTTATTAAGTCTGCACCTCTGAGCCACCCCAGCTATTACTTTTTAATGCAGTACATTGATTTTAATCCGACACTCTGCAATTGTTATTCTAAGAAAATGAGTTGATTATGTTATATTAGTAATTTAACAGTTTTATTATGAGCTCTTACGTTTATCAGAAATTTGTCAGATGTTCATCTATGAAACTATAAGTAATGGTAGTCATTTTGTTCCAAGGACAACCCAACTATTAATCATTGTTATTTTGAGATGAACATGGTAGTTCATAGCGACTGATAGTGAGGTTGTACAAAACCTAACTGTACCTGAAATATGTTCCAGATTCTTTTTCAGTACTCAAATGGCAAGCATAACTGTGTAAATATGAATATACAATTGATTAATACCTGGATATTTTTTATTGTTCTAAAGGCAGTGAAGCATCTGATATTGCAGATCTACATTTGCAAGGGAATATGGGATGTTCTCCAAATAAGGAAACAAAAGTACAGTAGAACCTCTGGTCACGAATGCTTCTGATCATGACCAAATTGGGTTCCGACCAAAAAAATTCACAATTATTTTTCCCGCAGCCAATTTTCCCTTCCAAACAATTTTTTATAAGTGCCAAATTTCCAAAATTAGGTTCAGGTCATGACCAAATCGATTGCGACCAAAGTTATGGAATGAGTTATGAGTGACCAGAGGTTCTACTGTATTGGATTCCTTATGGTCCATTATTTTGTGAGGGAAGGAAGAGATTTTGTTTCCCTGAAGCTAGATGTATACATTCAAAAGTCAAAGGCACTTAAAGTGGGTGTAGTTTGTAAAAATACCTTTGACATAAGAAAGCCTAGTAGATAAAGAAAACTCTCAGAATAGAGATAGGTTTTAGAAATGGAAAATGCCCTAAAGAGTTAGAAGATTGAACGTATGAGGAAAAAAAACTAAAGTAAGTAAAATTAATAAAAGGGATAGTTTCCAAATATCTTTTTTTAAAATTCACATTTATATGCCGCCCTTCTCCAGAGACTCAGGGCAGCTTACAATCTTTGGAGCACAACCCAATGTGCTCAGCAATAGCCTTCATTCTATTGTATATGCCTGCTTATTACTAGGGCTTTTTTTGCCCCCCCCCAAAGCGGCATTTTTACAAAGTCAACAATCTTGGGTCCTCAATTTACCTACCCCAGGAGGATGGAAGGCTGAGTCAACCTTGAGCCTGGTGGGATTCCAGCCTGCACTAATTGCAGGCAGCTGGAGCTAAGTGCTAGGTGTTTAACAGCCTGTACCACCAAGGCTCTTTTCAAAGGCTACCCTACTATAATTTGGATATGCAGAGTAATTGTGGATAATATTCAATAGTTTTTTTAGAACTTAATATATAAAAGGTTGATACATCAGATGAAAGGTTATTTTTAAGAAGCAAATTCATTTTAAGCAATCATGTCATTTTAGAGTCACTAGCTTTGGTTCCATTGTTCCATATATTGTTGATGGTCTAAATGTTTGAAGGTAATTTAATATGGTATTCCTAGAATACCTTGCTTGACTGTCTGATTGACAGTAGACTCAGTGACAGTAGCTTTGAAAAATAAATGTATTGGTCTAGGAAAATGAATAGGCCTAACTGTTTGGTTCTTTCTTTCTGTTTCCTCCCCTATTGTAGGGTTACTTTAAGGTAGAAAGGAAGGAAGGAAAGAAGGAAAGAAGGAAGGAAGGAAGGAAGGGAAGGAAGGAAGGAAGGAAGATAATATTTTTAACTAGAAGAAATAAGATGAAACTGTAAAAAATGTAGGGATTGAAGATAAACTGAGGGATCTTCTTACTGATGAAATCCCAGTAAACAGAAAAGCACTTGTTTGTGAAAACAGACATTCTCCATTTATGTTAAAGTTATTTAATGTTATTTCTTTAACTGAGGTATACTAAAGAGAGAAAGAAAAAAGCACAACAAAAAGACTTGTTTGTCAAGAACAAATCTTCCAACAATATTCCCATCAAAATAAGAGCAGTATATTAAATATATTAAACTATTAAGCATATTGTGCAAGATTGCCGACAACATGCTCTGGTTCCCTGGAAGATCTGCATGAAATAGTGCCAGAAGCAATCGCCTGGACAGCTGAATTGAATATCCAATTTTGAGACCACTGCTATACTTCTGTAGAGGTTTTGTATATAATTAGGTGGATTGTATATATATGTTTACTTATTTTTTGCCACTTTCTCATTATACACTAAATGAATAATAAAGTCCATGATGTACTATTTTCACTATTTTCCCAGTCACTGAAGCAAAAAGGTTTCACCCCAGCTACCAAATAACTTAAAATCTATTTGGACTTTGGGAGCTAAACATATGCTGGACTTTTTAAAAAAAAAATTTCTGGGAAAGAAAAATATTATTTCTAAAAAAAAAGTTTATTCTAGGGTTTGAATCAGCATCTTTCTATTTGAAACAAACAAAAAACAAAAGAAAACAAAAGAAAACCTCTATAACCATTGTGCTATTAGAAAATGTATGAGGAAAATGTTACTTTAACTGATATGAGAGCACAATAAGACTTGACAGAGAGCATGTCATTGGTTATTAAAATCCTCTTGCCTTGTGTGCATTTTGGTTTTTTCTCAGCTTGTTTGAGAACACTTTGTTCAGTTGGTAAATATCTTAAAAAACATTCAGTGGGGATGTCAGGGTGCCGATATCCTTCTTCTGGACAATTTCCCTGCTATTATGTTTTCTCGTTCAGGAAAATAATTATTGAGCCTTTTCTTGTCTACAGATGGGACTTCTTGAATATGTATATCTATTTGCATGTATATACATTTATATAGACAATACTGAAGCTGGCCAGAGTTGCTTGATGGTGACATGGGCAGCATACAAATTTGATAAATAATTTTAAAAGTACATTAAAGCATCAGAATGCACATATATGTGGATATAACAACCAGTTTTAAAATGAAAATTCCCTTCTTTTCTCATATATTATATGAGAAAGAGGTTGTGTGATGACCCAGGATGTGGCACAAAGGCAACACAGTCACATACGTAAGAAAAGTCTCTTTAATACCTCCAACTTTGCCCCCAATGTCCAGTTACCTTTGGCTGGAGAAAAAACCCCAAAACAGTCTTGAAGAGGAGGAAATTCAGTCCGAAATCAAAGTACATATAAACTATAAATAAAAATCCACACAAACCATACTGCAGCACTTAACTGGATAGAGCAGGATAAGGAATTGAAAGCACAGCCTTGAAAGCACAGCCAAACACACACAGTTGGGAAGATGTCAGGAACCCAGATAAGCTTCAACGATACCAGATAATTCATGATTTGCTTCCAACAACTTTGCTGCGCGTAGCTTCCCTTTTTAAACACTGTTTTCCCAGCTGCAGCTAATGAAGAAAATCAGGGCCCTTTCCTCCCCCCTAAGCCATGCAACTCACGTTGTTCCCTTCTCCATTCCTCCCTGCATGCCCTAGGATGAAGAAGGGGTAGGCCTGGATCTTCCTCTGAATTCCCTCTGCCTTGCTCTACCTCTCCCCTGTTTGCCCAGCTGGATTTTGCCCTTTCCCAGTTTCTTCCACAGCCACTGGAGCCACACTCCTACTCCCTGTCAGCTGCTCGGCCTCCCCCTCAGAATCAGATTCCGATAGGGGCATGACAGGTTGTACAACTTGCCTCATGGTGTAACCAGAACAATCTGAAACTGAACACACTCAAAACCGTTGAAATGGTGGAAGACTTTAGGAGAAACCCTCCCATACTATCACCTCTTACAATACTAGACAACATGGTATCAAAAAGAGAGACCTTCAAATTTCTAGGTTCTATCATATCATAAGACCTAAAATGGACATCTAATATCAAAAACGTCATCAAAAAAGCACAACAAAGAATGTTCTTTCTGCACCAACTTAGAAAGCTCAAAATGCCCAAGGAGCTTCTGATACAGTTCTACAGAGAAATTATTGAGTCTATCATCTGCACTTATATAACTGTCTGGTTTGGTTCTGCAACCCAACAAGAAAGACACAACTCCAGAGAGTAATTAGGACTGCAGAAAAAACAATTACTACCAACCTGCCTTCAATCGAGGACCTGTATACTGTGTGAGTCAAAAAGAGGGCTGTGAAAATATTTACAGACCCCTCACATCCCAGCCATAAACTGTTTCAACTCCTTCCCTCAAAATGACGCTATAGAGCACTGCACACCAGAACAACTAGACACAAGGACAGTTTTTTCCTGAACGCCATCACTCTGCTAAACAAATAATTCCCTCAACACTGTCCAACTATTTACAAAGTCTGCATTACTATTACTATTAATTTTCTCATCATTCCTTATAGCCCATCCTCTCCTACTTGTTACTGTATGACTTTTGTCACTTGTATCCTTACGATTTATATTGACTGTTTCCTAGTATGATTTGATTGCTTTTTGTACCCTATGACTAGTATTAAGTGTTGTACCTGATGATTCTTGATGAATGTATCTTTTCTTTTATGTACACTGAAAGCATTTGCACCAAGATAAATCACACTTGGCCAATAAAGAACTCTACCCTACCCTACCCTACCCTACCTACCCTACCCTACCCTATCCTATTCTAAATTTTTCTACAGCAATGAAATAACACAGCGGACATTCTCTTTACTTAAAATACAGAAGGTGCCAATAGACATATTGTGAAAAGGTGGAGTACTATTCCCACCCCTGCAAAGTAGCTACTGAACTGCTGGTATTATCTGACAACCAACTGAAGCATGCTCTTTGAAATGGACAGGTGTCTGAGCCAACATAAAATGGAAAAGTGCACTTTAGAAGCAGAGTAGTGAAACATATCTGAAGGCACTTCAATGATAAGTCGGGGATTGACAGAAAGCAATATTGCCCGTTTCTGCTCTTCAAAAATAGTTGCTTGCCTATTCTGGGGAAGAAACTCATCAGTGCAAATAAGGTTCAATCTTAATTAGAAATCAAGTTAAATCCAGTTTAGAAAAAAGTTTAAAATTGTCACAAAAACAACTGATATGCAGTTATGCAAAAATAAATGTGGAAATAACTGATGTGAAAATAATCTTGTTTTAAAGTGTTGTACTTTCTGCTCATGTTCAGTACAGAGTTTGTCCAAAGTCTGAATATTCTATATTAAAAAACAAAGAACAAAAAAATTCAATCTAAAGTTCATTTGTAAAAAACACAGATAAAAATCTACCTTATGCAAGCAGGTAAGTGAGTGAGACTCTCACATTCCATGAAAGTTCTAATTTAATGTATTTTAACTTTATTTATTTATTTATTTATTTATTTATTTATTTATTTATTTTTGGGACTTGTATGCCGCCCCATCTCCGAAGACTTGGGGCAGCTCACAGCTAAAAACATTAACAGTATAAATAGTTAAGAAAAAAATTAAACTAAACAAGCCCAAAAGTTAAATGCTAAAAGCATAAAACCACCCCACCCACAGAGGGTCACAGCCTGGATTGGTCGAATAACCAAGTCTAACCCTTGATAACTTTAAGATATGGAAACTTCATTTAGAATTTCCCAGCTATCCAGCTTTCTCCTATAAAATATATTAAACCAAAATCTAATACTTTTCTGCCCCAGGAAGCCATAAGGTAAACTGTTCAAAGAACAACAGATTTAAGATTAACACAAGCCATTAATAAATTTCCCGGCAAACAGCTCAGTTAAAACAGTCATGAAAGTAAAAAACCATCAAGGCTGTATAATTATATTTTTTACATTATTGTAAAAATATGACAAAAAGTAGGACTCTTATTTTCTTTGGTACCAGTCATATAAATTCCCTCACCCTAATAAATGGAGTTCAGAATGATACACACCCAGTCATCTGGTCTTATTTGTTCAAGTGAAAATATGCAATTATTAGAGGATTTGGATAAGGGTTGTGCTCAGTCAAATATGGAATTGTCTTGTGAAAATGTGTCTTAGTTTGCAATATCACCTTGCAGATCTGAGTTTGGCAAAAGCTTTAGGCATAAAGCCATGGTTTCATAAAAGATATAGATTTTGCTTGTAGTGTTTGCTTTGGAGCTTTTCTTAATAGCTGTTATTTATCTCTGCTAATTAACTGACATTCTTTACTCGGAGGCAATTGTACTAAACTATAACAATAAGCAACAAGATTATGAGAGGAAAGTTAAAAAAGAATTTACATGAAACAATCTCATGCTCAGGTCTTACATTTTAGAAACTTTAGAACAAGCTCAAGCTATTTTAGTATACTGCAGTTAGTATCCATGTCTTGACCTGTCAGGAAATTTCAACACTGAATCTGAATCAATAGCAGAACAAGGGATATTTAGATATTCATTTGCCAGTAGCAAATATCTATTGCCTTTGCTTCAGCAAAATTGTTCCACCTCAAGACAACCAGAGCCACTTCTTGACTACTTATGATTCAACCACTAATACTAGCATAGATCTCCACTACCATAAAAATATGTTAAAAAGCTGTCAAAGTAGAAGCAAGAGGCAGTCAAGAATAAATAAGTGATCCAACCAGAAATTGGAGCTGTAGAACATGCAGAAACACTTCAAAAGATTATGGGCTCAAGCTTTAATACCTTTAAATTTCTGATGCTTTTTTGTAGTGCTGGGTTTTCTTTGACCTTATGCTGCAGTATAGCCTGCTTTCAGTACTGATAAAAAAGAATATTTGCAGCTCAGGGTCTTGGTACTCTATGATCTTGGTTGTTTTCTTGCAGATGTTTCATTACCCAAAGTAGGTGACATCATCAGTGCTATGTACGTAAAGAGTGGCATTTGCTCTCAATTTATATTCTAGTGGCTTGTCATCTCAGTGTTAGTGGGAGTGGCCTTGGGAGTTCTTTCTAACAATGAACAGCCCAACCAAAGAATTCAATACTGACAGTGCAAACCATTAGAATATAAATTGAGAGCAAGACCCACTCCCTACTAGCACTGATGATGTCACCTAGTTTGGATAATGAAACATCTGCAAGAAAACAATCAAGTTCAGAGACACCCTTAGCTTTGCTTCATCCAACGACAGGATTTTGCCATACCCATGTAGGCTGGCATCATTAGTTGGATAACTTAGCCTTTCTTGATAATGATCACTGTCTCTGCTGGGATTAAGGCTGGACAAGGTGTGTTAGCATAACTTGATCTTTTTTTTTTTGAGCAGAACTCAGGGAATTATTTCCTTAGTGGAGTGATATAACTTTGTTACTACTGATTGGAGTTTTCTGGGGTACAAGCAGGACTAGCATAATTAGTTGACTAACTTGGTTTTATTTTAGAAGAATCTTATTATCACTAGAAGGAATCACTTATGTCACAATCATGGCTTGCTGTCAATATTTTAAGTATTTTTAGGCAGCAGAATCCATCTGAACAGCAAAAAATAATGCCAGATATAGGAAATGTAGAAGGAAGAAAAGGCATAGCAATAACTGCATTTGTGGTTTTACATGCCTTACAAAAAATATTTGAGACACCACCTGTAAATATGAGTCTGGCATCTATTCAGTGGTTGTCAAACTGCTCTATTTATGCAAAAATATGCACATGTCAGATTGGTCAGCCTTGAGCTCATATTAATAAAGCAGAGCTAGGTTGAACTTGAACCAGCTCAGAAATTATCATTCCATTAGCACAAAAGAGAGCAAAGTTAAATCTGCAAAGATGTTGAGAGCTGGGAAAATGAATGAATCTGGAAACATCCTTAGCCTTGCCATCCGATTTTGATAAGCAGCATTTAATGAAGTAATCCATCTCATCAGCTGCCTCCTCATATCAATGTCAGAAAATGAAACACCACTTAGTCTGTCTTCAGAATTTTCAACATAGAAAAGCAAAGTTTCAGGAGCTTTGCACATTGTCTATGATAAGTCCCCTCCACAAAAGGTGCAGAAAGCCAGCTGAATCTGCAAAGCACAAATTGCTTCAGAACCACCTGATGAAATGTGTTGCTTTAACACATTGTTTATGAAGAAACAATAATGTTTCAAATAAAACATTGTTAAGCAACAAAAGCACAGAGAGTGTAAAAATATAATGATGGGGACTATTCAGGAACAGGGAATGGGCTGCCCCAATTTAGCGTCATGGCCTTAGATGCCATCCTTACACTGCCAGATGATCTATGAAAAGGAACTCCAGTAGTCAAAATGGGAAATCATGCCATTCCCTATGTTGATGAACCCCAAAATCTAGTACCTCCAGCCACCATTGTGCATATCAGTCTATGACAACTCACTCCAGCCAACTCACCATGGCCAACTAGCCATGGTACAAGAATTAAACTAATATCAAAGTAACAGTAGAATAGAATCATTAAAGAAAGGATGCCAAAGGAAGGACAAAATGAAATGTGAATGACAAAAATGAAAATGATTTTAACTATTTTAAATAATTAAATTACATTGTTGAATTGACCCACAGCGAGTTGGCCATGGTGAGTTGTCCCATTCTAGTAGAGGACGTTAGTGTTCTGTGGAACACTAATTTGGTGTTCATTTTAGTTTCATGCCCCATCTCAAAAATGTGGATAATGCTATTTGTATAATGTATTGGCAGCCCACAATATGGACATAAAATGCTGAAATAGTGAGGGAAACCAGTCTGTCAATAGTTATAAGAGACTCAGATGATTGATTAGCTCTTGTCTATGCAGAATTTGCTCAGTTGTTTCAGCTTTTAAGGAAAATTGCATTCCAGTGCTGAGGTGTTATAATCTCTTTCCATATTTGGTGACTGAAAAAGCATTTATGAAGCTTTTATTCAATCTTTCATGACTTGACTTCCCACCCATATAAAACATTTCTTGGAGGATTAGTATCATATAAGAGTTAATTACAGAAAGTGGAAACTGCACATTTTTCAGCCCACTGCTTTTCATTTTCTGTACTACACTCCTAATATATTAAAGTTCAAAACAAAACTCAGCAAGTCAAAATGTTATAAATGGCTTGAAAAAGCTTGAAATGTCAATATGATTCAATCTAAGATTTCTATTTCAGCTCAGCTGTTGTACACGGACAATTGGCTACTATGCACATGTTTTGAATAAACAATAAATATATCAAAACAATTAAAAACAGTCATTATTAAAATAATGCCATCAAGTACAGGATGGAATAATTAAAGATGAAAGAGCCATCTCTTTTTCTTGTTCTTTATTTGGCCTTTCTTATAGGGCCAATTTTATTTTTTTGGCAGTCAGTAAACCTTCCTAGCTTCAGTGCCTCCACTGTCCTTCAGATATTCTTTCAATGCTTTTTTTGCTTCTTCAGCATCAACTTACAACATTCCATGCCCATCTATTTTCCTTAATAAATAGAAAAATTATTAATTTTATATTACTATTTATTAATAAGTAATATAAATGCATTAATATTTATAATATTAATATTATGGTTGGTCAGACAGCCAGATATTTACATTGGATTTGGCATTTTTATCTACCTATTGAGTCCTTTCCAAGGACCTGGGATGCACACATGTTTTTTTTGATAGTTTTTAAAGGTATCGTCATAGGATGTAAACTGTAAAGCTGCAATTGTCTAATTCTGATTTTGTCAATTGGTCTCCATACATTTTGGGACTATCACTACTGGTGCTATGTTTGCTTTCTTTTGCCAAAGTTGTTTTGCTTCTACTTGCAGGTTTTTGTATTTTGTGATTTTCTCCAGTTTTTCTATTATGCTATCTCCAGGTACTGCCATGTGCACTAGCTAGATGTTTTTTGTCTTTCTTATCCATGGTTGTTAAGTGTGATGTGTAATGATGATGATGATTACAATAGCTTCTAAATTATTGCTTTTCCTGCAAATGCTGGAGGAACCCAAATGAATTCTTTGAATGCTTAGAAAAATGATGAGTGGTTATAATTTCAGGCATTTTATTTTAAAACTGGCCTAAAAAGGGAACATCATTTCAAAAAGCCCAATGGGACATTGTAACTGTAGAGGAGAGATTAATAGATTTCTCACAGATGTATATTTTGTAAGATGTCCATAGGGCAGCCATTGCATTAGTAGGGGGAAAAATCATTTTGTAAGAATGTCCACAGCATGTTCCCAAAATTTCAAATGTATCCATTCAACCTCCCAAAATTGGGATCCTGAGAATGGGAATAGGATGATGGTAGTATAATCTGCCTGAAGTCCTCAGTAAAACATATTTGCAGAATGCCAGAAGTATTGTTTCTTAATCTCCATATTTGACTCAAAGTAGCAGAGCAAGAAAAATAAAGGTAGAAGAGCACGTAAATGGCAGACATTGTTTTTCTTAAAAGGGATTGAAGCTCTAAAGTCTGCCCAAGAGAACGAAATGTTAATATCAGAATAAAGGTTGAAGCTCTAAATTGTAGATGCTTGTTTGAGCACCCTCAGATAAAAGATTCTAAGCAGCACGAATACATTCTAATAATGTGTCTTCTCATAATAAGCAGATCAGATTAAATTTGAACCATGTCAGTATTTCACACAGTATTCAATGAAAACTCTGTATGTTTGAGTGCAGCAATCTCTAATTTTTTTTTTGCTTAATATTTCCTTGCTTAATATTTTCAGTCCTCAATGCAGGAGGTACTGGATGAATTCAACTCTTTGCATAATAGTAAGAAAGAAAATAATACTCCAAGAAGCTCCCAGATAATTTTTTTTGGTTCTATAGAAAACTGCTGCTATTTCATGGTATTCTGTTTCTTTGGGGGTTTTTTACCCAGCATTTTGAATTGTTCTGTTGTTACTCTCACAGTGTTATTTATCATGGTAGAGTTCTTAATTTGTAACAGGGATTACATGTGAAATGTTATCATTAGTCTTAGATGCATCTGTCCATTGTTCTTGGTGCTGTAAAAATCCACAAACTAATGGAACAGAATTTTCTTCCATACTCAGTTTGCCTTTTTTTTTTGCCTGAATTGATAAGAATTCTGTTACATGTATGAATCCAACACTGAAATATTGAAATTGCATTGAAATATTCATGTTGACAATGGCATTTCTGGAGCCCTTTTATGTGTTACAATTTATAATGACTTTACCCCTTTGCTTTTACAAGATGTTTCATTGATCTGTAAAGATGTTTCTTTTCTTACATTTTTAACTGTCTCCTTTTATGCAAAGACTTCATTGTTGGAAATCGTCTTTATTGATGCTGAGAAGACTTGCAGGCAATTTGTGCTCCATTAATGATTCTTTTGGGGACAATTTGCATGCTTGCAAAGAAGCATGTCAAACCGGTAATGCTGAATAAGGATATAGGGTATCATCTGATACTTATAGTTGAACATTCGTTTGTAAAAATGAGGCACTTGTCTCCATCAAGCCATTAGTTTGGATTTGGTGAATAGTGACTACTGTTCATTTTGTATTGCATGCCCATAATATTTTTCTTTATATTTAATGCATAAAATACCTATAAGAGGACAATTGAGGTTGAATGGTGCATAGGGTCAGTTTTTGAAACCTTTGAACATTCCTTCCACTAATCTCAAAGGTTACAAATATTGTTTATAAGATGTGGACATCACATAATGCTATAGTATGACAGAGAAATCCATAATAATAATTGAAAAGTTAAGAAAGTAAAATAATCAGCCCATATTGACTGTAAAAACTTAAGATGGCAGCAGCAAGTTTCAGTTTTAGATGGATTTTTGCAGCTGGGATATAATACGTTTTAATCAAGAAATAGTTGACCTGTAACTTTAGTAGATCTCGTGTTAATTCTTCAGTAACTAATTCTCCAGGGTAACTGAAAAAATCCTTTAAAATGGCAGATTATACAGTGCCTGTGCTGGGTTTTGTGTAATCAAAGGAATAGATAGTCCCTGAGCAATAGATAAGTTACTTAGTGAATTTGTATAAATTACCAGATTACCAGATTATGTATCCATCTCTAAGGAAACAACATGTCTATCCATTACTATTTTTACTGACCAGATGTCTGTTCAGCCTTGTTGGTGTTTTTTAATTGTAGGTAAAAGAAAATGAATATAAGCAATTAGCCGAACTGTCTACCTTCCAAGTTTTTTATTTATGAAAGTTCCTATAGCTTGCAGATCTCAAAAGACTTCTGGCAGCTCAGAGAAACTCAAGAATTAAGAAAGCTTTAAAAAAAAGAATTGAAGACAGTTTGCTTCTCATCCAAGAAGCTTCTTCAGCGCTGACTGGATGGCGGAGAATGAAATGATTTATATTCCTTGCTGACAGCTGGTCATTTGAATTTTTTTTGAGGGTTGTTAAGGCCACTTGGAGGTTTATCCAAACAAACAAAATAATCACTTCATAAATGCATGGCACAAGATAGGAAAACATACCTATCAGGAACAGATTCAGCAGTCCATCTGCACAGTGGTGGGATTCAATTTTTTTTACGACCAGTTCTGTGGGCATGGCTTGGTGGGCATGGTCAAGTGACTGGGTGGGCATGGCTTTTTTTGCTTTTCTGAAGCCAACCCCCACCTGTGTTTTGGGCCTTCTGGGCCTCAGAGGAGCCTCTGGGGGGGACATTTTTGCTTCCATAAGGCTCAGGAAGAAATAAAAAACAGAGCATGGGAGGGGCACTCAGCACCCCTCCGTGCTCTGTTTTGGGAGCTTCCTGGCCTCAGAAGAGCCTCTGTGGGTGTATTTTTGCTCCCATAAGGCACCTCTGAGGCTCAGGAAGGCAAAAAATGGAGTGGGGGGCTGAGCCACTTTTTGCCTTCCTGGGCCTCAGCAAGGGGAATCCCAGCATAGTTGATCGTATGTACAGCTGATAGTCGGGAGGGGAAAAAAAGAAAGAAATACCTTAGGCGAATGTCAGGCAGGCGGGGTGAAGTAAGCATTGGGCAGGAGGGCGACCGGGTCAAAGGGCGTGGCCAGCCAGAACTTACTACTGGTTCAGTGACTCATGCCAAATCCATGCTACTCGTTCACTCAATCCGGCGTGAACCGGCTGAATACCATCACTGTATATGCATTTAAAAGACACAAACCACTCTTTCAAAGTCCACATTTTGGACAGAGAGGACCGCTGATTTGAAAGAGGGGTCAAAGAAGCCATCTATGCCAAAATTGAGCAGTCCTCTATCAACAGAGGGGGAGAGATACAACATCATTTATCTCCAATGCACAACACAGTCCTTTCAGCAGTTCCAAGAAGACCCTACACCCATTTGCACTACTCAGGTGACTTTGACGACACAGATAAAACTCCAGATGGCCTCAATGACTCTCTAAAATAATGCAAATGACCAGCTGTCTGCAAGGAATATAAATCCTTCCATTCCCCACCATCCAGTCAGAGCTGAACAAACTTCTTAGATCAAAAGTGAAATGTCTTCAAAGAAAAACAAGAAAGTCCAGTTGCCTCTTGAAAAAGCGCCTTTGGGATAACCATGATCTGGATCTCCACAGACATTTAAACAAAAAAATCATTCTGCAATCCTCAGTGAGCTAGGGCAGAGAAGTCTACCTGTCCAGACACACTGAGAAAAAGAACCCCACATACCATCTGCTTTTCAGTTGATTATAGATCCTCAAAGACTCTGATATTTGAAAAAGCAAAAATTATCCCAGGGCCTGTGTTTCCTGTAAAATCTAGATATTAGCCTCCTTGGGTTGGTACACACAAAAAATTGACCTGTGGGGTTTTTTTTAATATATAATTTGTCAATTCCAATTGGACTGGCTCTTTTGATAGGCCAGTGAATCAATGGCAACCCAGTTCAAAATTCAGAATAATAAGAGAAGATATCTTGGAGGTCTTCTAGTCCAACCCCTGTTCAAGCAGGAAACCTTATACCATTCTGGACAAATAGCTTCCAAACTCTTCTTAAAAACA
The DNA here is from genome assembly GCA_009733165.1 of Naja naja. Classification (NCBI taxonomy): domain Eukaryota; kingdom Metazoa; phylum Chordata; class Lepidosauria; order Squamata; family Elapidae; genus Naja; species Naja naja. The sequence continues at coordinate 326,611,177 of CM019148.1, read as the reverse complement.
TCCAGTAATTGAGCACTCACAACTTCTGAGGGCAACCCATTTCACTGATTAGTTGTTCTCACTGTCAGGAAATTTCTTCTTAGTTCTAGGTTGTATCTCTCTTTGATAAATTTCTATCCATTAGTTCTTGCCTTGCTCTCAGGTGCTTTGGAGAATAGCTTGACTCCCTCTTCTTTGTGACAGCCTCTCAAATATTGGAAAGGTGCTATCATGTCACCCCTAGTCCTTCTCTTTGTCAGACTAGACATTTTCTTTTGTTTTCTTACATGTGGTAGAGTTTGCAATAAAAGTGTAATGTAGCATCTGGCATTAAGAGGTACATCAAGCCTTCTGCATTGCTTTCTGGCTGTTGAATGCACTCTTTTGTGACTTGTATTTGACCCTCTTGCTCTGAATATTTTTTCAAAAAATATCAACCATTAGTGACTTTTTAGAAAAATCAGTGCAACTTTCCTAGCCACAGTACAAAGCTGGATTGTCATTGGTTTCATCCGGAATGTTTTTAAATTTCCCAGTCTAATCTGCTGTCCTTGATTTCTCAATTATATCCCATCCAAATACAAACCAATCTTGACTCTATTTAGCTTCTGGCAAGAAACCATAGCTCTTAATGAACTTGGTGCCCACTTTATGCATTTTACTTTTTTGTATTTTATATTTAAAACGTTAACCATTTTGAAACAACCATAACACGTATATCATATCAAATACAGGACAAATAAAATCGGCTTAAATAAATAATAGATAACTGTCTTGCTGCTTTTGTGGTAGATTTTAGTTAGGTGGTATTGATGAAGGAGAAGTTTGCTCATTCAAGTTAAAGTGAAATTTAACTTTTTTTCCTGATTTGTTTAGATGGAAAAAAAATTGTATGGTGAAGACCAAATCTATATTTTAAATATCTCATGATGTTTCTAAATATTGATTATACAGGTGAAACTAGAAAAATTAGAATATTGCGCAAAAGTTCATTTATTTCAGTAATGCCACTTAAAAGATGAAGCTGATATATGAGATAGACTCATTACATGCAAAGCAAGATAGTTCAAGCCATGATTTGCCATAATTGTGATGATTATGGCTTACAGCTCATGAAAACCCCAACTCCACAATCTCAGAAAATTAGAATATTACATGCAATCAATAAAACAAGGATTGTACATAGAACAATATCGGACCTCTGAATAGAATAAGCATGCATATGTACTCAGTACTTGGTTTGGGCCCCTTTTGCAGCAATTACTGCCTCAATGTGGCATGGCATGGAAGCTATCATCCTGTGGCACTGCTGAGGTGTTATGCAAGACCAGGATGCTCTAATAGCAGCCTTCAGCTCTTCTGCATTGTTCGGTCTCATGTCTCTCATCTTCTTCTTGGCAATGCCCCATAGATTTTCTATGGGGTTCAGGTCAGGTGAGTTTGCTGACCAATCAAGCACAGTAATCCCATGGTCATTGAATCAGGTTTTGGTGCTTTTGGCAGTGTGGGCAGGTGCCAAGTCCTGCTGGAAAATGAAGTCAGCATCCCCATAAAGCTCATCTGTGGAAGGAAGCATGAAGTGCTCTAAAATCTCCTGGTAGATGGCTGCATTGACCCTGGACTTAATGAAGTGCAGTGGACCAACACTAGCAGATGACACAGACTGTGGAAACTTCACACTGGACTTCAAGCATCTTGCAATCTGTGCCTCTCCATTTTTCCTCCAGACTCTGGGTCCTTGGTTTCCAAATGAGATGCAAAAGTTGCTCTCATCAGAAAAGAGGACTGTGGACCACTGACCAACAGACCAGGTCTGTTTTTCTTTAGCCCAGGTAAGACGCTTCTGATGTTATTTGTTGTTCAGGAGCAGCTTGGCAAGAGGAATATGACATTTGAAGCCCATGTCCAGGTTCCGTCTGTGTGTGGTGGCTCTTGACGCACTGACTCCAGCCTCAGTCCACTCCTTGTGAAAGTCCCCAACACTTTTGAATGGCCTTTTCCTGACAATCCTCTCCAGGCTGTAGTCATCCCTGCTGCTTGTGCACCTTTTTCTTCCACACTTTTCCCTTCCACAAAACTTTCTATTAATGTGCTTTGATACAGCACTTTGGGAACATCCAACTTCTTTTGCAATTACCTTTTGAGGCTTTCCTTTTGGAGGGTGTCAATGATGGTTTTCTGCACAACTGTCAGGTCAGCAGTCTTTCCCATGATTGTGATTCCTACTGAACCAGACTGAGAGACCATTTAAAGGCTCAGGAACTCTTTGCAGGTGTTATGGCTTAATTAGCTGATTAGAGTGGGACACTTTGAGCCTAGAATATTGCACCTTTTCACAATATTCTAATTTTCTGAGATTGTGGATTTGGGGTTTTCATGAGCTGTAAGCCATAATCAACAGAATTACGACAAATCACGGCTTGAACTATCTTGCTTTGCTGCTCATGAGTCTATCTCATATATTAGTTTCACCTTTTAAGTTGCATTACTGAAATAAATGAACTTTTGCACGATATTCTAATTTTTGGAATTTCACCTGCATTGTCATGTAGTAACTTTCAGATCAATTGGAAAGAGCCAATTTACTTTGCTCCTGGAAACAGTTCAGTGAAAAACTGAACAATGAGCTGAGGTTTTAGACTATGTTGTAATTTTAAATTTAGTCATTCCACTTGCCCCCTACCTGAAAACTAATGGCTTTCATTACTTTGTCCATGAATATTACTGAATCACTCCTATCCCTTGAGAGAGAGGGAGATATAGTCTTTTACGGAGTGAATTGGACAATCTCCCCTCACCCCCACAAGAAACAGGTATCAGGAATGAAACTGTTTGCGAGGTCACTGCCCAGGGGAGTAAGGAGAATGGACAGAATTGATATAAAATAATTGGAAAAGCAGAGACCAAGACCTTGTACAATCTGTCTTGGGTTTATCCAATACACAGTTTTAGGGAGAGGCAAATGCTCTGATATCATCTGGTATAGACATTTCCTTATAGCAAAGCATGTTTTGAAATAGTTTAAAAATGTTCCAAGACTATTCCTTAAACTGTGAGTAGGAGAGCATCCACAATGCACTTATTCACTATGTATAAAAATTTCCTTCTCACTCTTTTGAGTGGTATATGACTTCCTTATCTCAATAATAATAGATAACTGTCTTGCTGTCTAAACTTCCAGAGGCCTGGAAGTTTGAAAGTTCTATATAATATCTTGTTGTTCCTAATACTGTACTAGTCTGGACAGAAAGCCCTGGTGTTGTTCCTGGGATCTGTTCAAGCTTATGAATCACAGCCCTGGATGTTCCTATCACCACTGGAACCACTTTGGCCTTTACTTTCCATGTCCTTTCTAGTTCCTTCTTTAGCCCCTGGTACTTAGTTGTTCTATCTCAAATTGTGAGAGCAGCTTTCTCTTCACTATGTTGAAGGGCTGGGTAAAGAGCTCTTTCTCAGTTAGTGTGGATGTAGATCTTCTGTCCATCCATATTCCCCTCAAGCATTTCATATATCACCTTCTCATTAGGGCTGCTGTGATAATATTTCATAAATTCCAGATTCTCCTGTCTCATCCAGGTGTGGTTTGTTTCGTTTGGCCACATATCATCAACATGTCCTGGTTCCCCAACATCTGATGCAGACCTTGTTAATTCAGGCAACATTCAAGACAACCTGATTCTCCTGGTTTATGTCACTTTTATATCTTGAAGGAAGAGGTGAAATGTTAGGGCATATCTGTCCAAGGATCTCTCCAGATAAGGTAGGTACCAGCTGGGATTTGAACTCAGATCTCTTGCATAAAAACTGACATATTAACCACTATGCTATCTAGCCACTATGTACAAGATATATGTATTATGTATAAACATACATACAGTCTCTCTCTCTCTCTCTCTCTGCATCCCCCTCTCCCTTTCCCTCTCTCTCCCTTTTTCTATCTAGAATCACCAAGAGTCAGATACAAGTGAATGGATAACATGTGTGTGTGTATTATATTATGTTATATTTTACATTATATGCATCGAGAGAAGGAGATAAGAATTGATCTTCTCATATACAGTTAGGGAGGGACATGTGAAGGCTGTCTAACTAAAACTGTGATCTTTAAAAAGAAATTCTTCATGCATTTTTGTAAGAAACATTTCATTTTGACTCTTCATGATGTATCCCATCACTTTCTGTCGTTCTTCTAAGAATTGATTAATATGTAAAGGAAATCAGTTTCCAGGTCACTTATAATAAAGCCTATTTTGGGCCATTATCTTCATCTGTCACTGATACCCAAAGAAGTTTCTAGATCACATTCAGGTGAATGGTGGAATGGTGATTCTGGTGATGCAGAAAAAATATCTAGTTTCCAGCTCTTTTATTATTAAGAGTCCCCCATCCCTCCTCAGTCTTTTCCAGCAAATGCAAGGTCAAGTAGACCAAGGCAGAATGACTGGGAAGTGGTGGTGAGATCTTCTACAGAGCGAGCATCCCCTTCTCTAAGCAAGGTTGATAAAGTGAACTTTAGTGAAAACCACTGCACTTTTGCAATTGTGAGGCAAAATTCAAATGTGTGAACTATTGTAAGTAGAATTGTGTGAAAAGTTGGGGTTGTTCTTTTCCTTAATCTTGGATAATTGTTCTTTATTTTCAAGACGACATACCTTTTATGGAGACGAACATACCAAATAGCCTGCACCGATTTTTAAAAATGACCGTATTCTATTGACTTCATTTCAAAATGCCATATGTTAGAAATGTTTGTTACCTCATTAATTCTTAGACTATTCTTAGACTATTTCATTCTAAACCTATCTCCTTTTCCATCGACAGAAAGGAGGCAGCAAAAGATATAGCAGCATTTCAATTTTCTCTCCCTGGTAACAGAGTTTGTGAACTATTGGCTAATTAACCAATGTTCTTTTTTAAAGTGTGGACCAAACGCCTTTCAGGGATCTGCGTAGGCTTCATATGTCTTTATGTGACTGGAAATGTTAGTTCCCCCAGATTAGTACCAGATGTAAATATTAAGATTTGACTCAAGCAACAGTCTTTGACCTCTCTTAGATGCAGGACACTTCACATTTGTGTGACCAAATTGCATTATGTGCCACTGCTGATAAAGGAATAAAGATTCTGAAGTTTGAATGTTTCAGGAGATGTATTTTGCAGAGCTTAATGAAGGCAGATAGGAACCAAAAGTAGACTTTCTTTTCCTAATGATGCAGGTTGCTAAATTGTCTAAACAATGAGAATAATACCCTGAATATTCCAGTGTTCTTGAATCTTTTTGGCTTTTTGCAGAGCTCCAAATATTATAACTAAGAAGCTCTCTTTTCATAGTCTTGTCACAGAGTATAGGTGGACAAGCTGAGGTCCAATGATCAGTCATAACTCTCCTAAAGTTTCAATTGTGTAGTCTTCTCAGAAATATATTTGGACCATTAAAGTGAATTATTGTTTAGAGTCCTTTGGTTAAAAGATAAGTTTGAGATATAGTAAGCCCACCACTGAACTTCTTTGTTTTAAGCCTCAACTCAAAACTTGTATTGATTATGTTGCAAATATATTTGTGTATTTGGGTTAATCTTGAAACTTAATGATTGCCTGGATTAGATTTCAAAAGTATTTCAATAATGTTAAACTTTCAGATAAAGAAGAATGTCAGTGTCCTCAATAAAAAATATATTTCATTCTACTAAGTCAACAAGATAAACATTGTTTTTAATCTGAATATTTTATTAATATAGAGTTGGTAATGAACTAAGTACAATATCTTGAGTAGGCCAATACCTTTGTAGCTCTCATTCATTTGTTCTAGTCTTTTTAAAGTATATCCATTAGCTAACGGGTAAATTTGAGAGTAGAGAAATGATTATCATCCATATACAGTACATACATACCCACAATTTTCTCTTTCAACATTGTGACAGTACACATCAGGTAGTAAGCTCCCCAGATGGAAGGCTAATATAGGGAATTCAAATAGAGACTTTGTAAAGAAACAGGGTGATAAACTATTAGATACTAAAATATTAACAAATGAATGAAACAGAAAAAAAAAGACTCAAGGCAAAAGCTGAAACAAATATTAGGCAGGCAACATTTTTAAAATACTCTTGTTTTACTGTGTTATTGGAATTGTGTATCAATAATAGCTCCAGGGGGCTGTCAATTGACTTTATTTTGTTTAAATAAACACTATTTTTTCTCATACTATTGATGTAAACTGCTATTGTAGTTCTTTCTTCCATGGTGTATGGCAGCCGTGGGCAACCACGCTGGGGCCAGATCCGCCCGCTCGGCTGTTCTATCCGGCCCGTGGAGCCAAAAGAGCAGAGGGTTCTCTTGCTCTCCCAGAAGGCTACATGAAGTAATCTAACTTTGAATTTATATTAGTTCACACAAACACTCCATTCATGCTTTTGTTCCGGCCCTCCGGTCCAGTTTAAGAACCCATTGTGGCCCTCGAGTCAAAAAGTTTGCCCACCCCTGGTGTAAGGTGTATAAGAAATATAATTCAACTACAGGGTATGTTATTCCAAATAATGCTGCACCCATGGAGTGTTGCTCCTGAGTTATTATTCAGAATTGAAGAATTCCTCTTTTGTACATTCCAAAATGAAAGGACTGAACTTATGCACTTATGAGACTGATTGGTGGACTTAATTTGTTAAAATATCAGGGACATACTTAAAAAAAAAGGTATCTTTAGCGAGCATAGAAATTCATGTTTTAAAACAACATGTACTTTTAAATAGTCATTCTAATGTAAATCTTAAAACTGCTTTATTACCATAACTCATATAATTATTTTATTTTTATTTTATTAGATTTAATATATATGTTATTTATATATTTATTATAACTGTTCGCATGATATTATAGTTAATAGGTAAAGTAACCATATATCTTTTACTCTAGAAGACAGTCGTTTAATTCAGAAAGTGGCCCTGTAGATTATGATGTATTTTTCAAAAACTCATTGTGATGACCCAGGGCATGGCACAAAGGCAACATAGTTAAATAAGCAAGAAGAGTCCCTTTAATTATCTCCAACTTTGCCCCCAATGTCCAGGTTATCTTCAGCTGGAGAAAAGCTCTCTCAGGAACAGCCTTTAAGTGGAGAAAATTCAGTCCAAAAACAAAGTACATACAAACTGTAACTAAAAATTCAAACAATCCACACTGCAGTAAGTAACTTGACAGGGCAGGAGAAGGAATTGCAGCTTTGAAAGCACAGCCAAACACACACAGTTGGGAAGATGCCAGGAACCCAGATAAGCCTCGACGATACCAGATAATTCACGATTTGTTTCTGTCATGCCCCTGGTGAAGACCGACTCCGAGGAAGAGGAGGAATAGCCATCAGGGAGTGGGAGTGTGGCTCCAGAGGTGGTGGAGGAGGCTGGGGAAGGGCAGAGGCCGGCTGAGCAATCAGAAGAGGATCCAGGCCCATCCCCTATCCATCCCAGGGCACGCAGGGAGGAGAGGATCAGGGAAAAGTATGGTCTCCTCGGGAGGAGAGGACCATGATCCTCCTCAGGGCTTACAGCTGGGAGCTATGTATATAAGTTTGTAACTGCATATGCAGAATTGCTGGAGTCAAAGTTAGTGTTTCCTTTGAAAGAGGTTTATATTTGTTGGCATTCTTCCCAAGGACTTTCCCCGGTTATCTGCTTGGAACGTATGATTACTTATCTTGGTTTGATTCGGAACTCTCGCCAGTATGATTTGTTCTTGTTTTCCTTTTGCCTCATTATTTACTTTTGGGACTTTAAACTGTGACTAATAAAACAGTTAAGTTGAAGGCATTGCCGGACTTTAATTCATGTTTTGGGTTTTGGGAGATTTTGAGAGACTATGGGTCATCACAGCTTCCAACAACTTTGCTATGTGTGGATACCCTTTTTAAAACTGTGTTCCCAGCTGCAGCTAATGAAGGGAATCAGAGCCCTTTTCTCCCCGTAAGCCACGCAACTCATGTTGCTCCCTTCTCTGTTCCTCCCTGCGTACCACAGGATGAAGAGGGGGTGACCCTGAGTCTTCCTCTGAATTCCCTCTGCCTTGCTCTATCTCTCCCCTGCTCTGCCCAGCCAGACTTTGCCCTTCCCCAGTTTCTTCCACAGCCAACAGAGCCACACTCCCACTCCCTGTCAGCTGCTTGGCCTCCCCCTCCAAATCAGATTCCAACAGGGGCAAGACACTCATTTATGTCCTTTATTATGGTCATTTAACTTTTACAGTACAAATTGTACCACTTAATGCATAGCTTTTCACATTCATGTAAACAATATGAAAATTGAAGTGGTTTTTTAAAAAAATAAATACAGTTTGATTTTAGATATTGTTATTAGAATATGCATTTTTGTAAAGCTTTTCTTGGTTTGCTCTTGAATTTTCCTTTGTGAAGCAAAGTTATAAACTTTATAATTTATTTTATCATTGTGTGCCTCTTTTAGATGTATTCCCTTTTACAGTTTATCCCTTATTTTTTTCCATGAAAATATGATCAATATAGTTACAGGCTATCATTCATAGGTCCAGATAGGAATACCACCCTACCACCCCTGCTTTTAATAATTATGCTCTGAGCCCAGCTCAGGTTTATTAGCGCCATATACAACTTTAAGAGGCTCCATTGTGAAAGTTACTCTGTTATGCCATTTACAGACTGCTGGCTTTGATGGGACTGCAACTGGCAATGATAGCTATTGAGACAATGGATATTTCTTGCCTGACTGGCTGTTTATTATTTGTGCATCTGTCCTCTTTACAGATCTCCCCTTTTAGAGATTGCTGTGAACAGAAACAATGGAACCAGCCAACCTTGCTCTTTTTTTCAATCCATAACAAGAGTTAAATGTTGCAGATCTTCAACACTTTTGGATAAATAGGGAGACAGATACAAGAGAAGTGTTGTGTATGCAGCTTGCAAAAGTGCACCTTCTGAGCAGTGCAGATTTTCATGATGTTGTGAAAAAAAGGAAATAATTTCAGCAGTTACAATCACTTTGGGCATGCATGGGGCTATGTTTATTGTGAAAGCAAGTTGACCATGGAAACATATGAAACTCCTAGAACTATAAAATATTTTTAACATTTTGAATTTGGAACAGCTGTTTCAAGTTTAAACATCTTACACACCTCTAAAAATTGTTTTATTTTAGATCAGGTGAATTGTGTTTCTAGATCAATATTGGGGGAATTAATTTTAGAAGTGGGATTCTGAATCTCAGATGTACTAGAAGGAAGCAGAAATTGAACTTGAGAATCTTCACTTTGAAGATAAAAGCATAGATATGCCTCAAACATTTCTAGAAGAGATTCAGAAGGAATACAACATTGAATAAGGGGTACTCCTTTAGAATAATTAAAATCTATTTACATATATTGTTTTTGAGGTAGTTTTATCACATTTGCCATTTTTAGACCTTATTCTGTTTCCAAAATGGTTTCTTTTTTGGAAAGTGTCTGCCTATAATCCTCATTTTTTATTAAACTTGCATAAAGCTTCTTTCACCAACCATTGAAAGAAACTTAGCCAGGGTAATGAAACTTATTCTGAATGTTCTTAATATAAAAAAAACTGTAAACAGGTAATTTCCAGAAGTGAGCAAGAACAGAACTATACAAACCCTGTGTCCAGAATGTCACAAACCATGGCTTGTAGAAAGATGGCTTTTCCTTGATTCCTGGAGCTCTAAAATGCACCTGAGACCACCATCTTAAATCTCCTAATGGGGAGCTCCTCTATGGGGTGCTTGTGGTTGATCTCAAGTCCTCGCCTTGTCTGAAGAGAAATTTTGATCAGCTGGTCTATCCTCCTTATACCTCTCCTTATACCTCTATGGTCATCAGTTTGCCATTGCTTCCTAGAAACTCAGTGTATAACCATTTTCAAACCACAACTCATTTGACATAACTAACAAGGAAAAAAATAAAGAAAGGTTCTAATGATCCCAAATATTTGGCTGTTTTTTGAAATGAAAACAAAGTTTACAGCATATTCCAGTTTCTGTTATTTTCCAGTTTTTCTTTAAAGTTTGCATGACTGAAAATGTACCCTTCAGACACCTAGTGAGAAGTTAATTTTCTCTCTAAATGACTTATAGTATTCAACAATACAAAATTAAGATCCTTAACTCAGTGAATTTTTCAAATATCATAGCAAAGCAATAACTGATTTCACTAACAGTTAATTTTGTGAACTGTTGAAAAAATGAATGACTTGTGACAGTCAATCCTATGATTGACTAAAGTGTAGAGGATCTTATTAATCTGTCTATATATTTAAATTGTACAAAGATGCTGAGCCCAGTCTGTTCTTCAAACCAAAATCTTTATTGTACAAGCAGCTTAATTCAAATAAATTTACAGAAAGACTTTTACCAGTTTCTTGTGCCTTCTTTAAGTTTCTCTTCTCTCAGGTCTTACTTGGTTTCTCTGTCTACCTATGTAGTTAGGTTTTCTCAGTCCTTTAGATTAAGAATAAACCCTAAAGAAACTTAGACCTCTTTAGAGAACTTAAAACCCTTTTAAGGCTTTTCCCTCTCTCTGTCTCCTTTATCTCTTATGGCTAGAGATTCCTCCACCTCATGCATCTGAGATACTCAAGCTGAGCAGAAACAATATCAGCAAGAGCAGGCAAGTAGAGCAATGGACCCCAGTAGACACACACTCACTTTGACTCCTTTTTGACTCTGCGTGGCTTTGAGGGGCATGGCTTGTGATGCCACTCCAGGGTATCTGCTCTTACCCTGTCATTGGTGGATTTGGTTTGCCTTCAAATCCCCACAAGTTGTAAACTGCATAGCAACACCAGAAAGTTCCATTTTCTGACAGGAACTGATTGAATTATCTTTTCCAGACCAAGTAAGCATTAACACAACCTCATTCAGACGGGAAACTGTAGCTGCATTTGCTGCAGTACCAGCATATTATTTTGCTGTACTCTGGATCTTTTATTGATAATGAAGTGCTTGTTCTGAATTATGAAGCAATTTAAGGATGCCTTTTGACTCCAGTCAGTGATATTGACAATTTAATTGTTATCATTACTTCACATGAACTATGACTTTGCAGTGCCTGAACAGAATATTAACACGGATAATTTCAGTTTGCTACAGTGACACAGACTTTTCTCCCCAGGTATATTGGTTATTAGAAGTAGGGATGGGTGCAAAAGTCAATTTTGCTTCCTCTCTGTTTCTCATATTTCAGACTTTAATTCATTCTGAACTATTGCTGTAACAGTTTGCAACCTTTTTTTTAAAGAATCAATAGAAAAATGTCTTATATTTCTCTTAATGCTAGTGTATTCTCACAGTGCATTCTGTATGCACATTTGCTTAACAAATGCCATGTTTGCAAGTACTTTCCTGCTGGGTCAGGAATGGACAACCTATGACAGTGGTGGCTAACTTTTTGGGGCTCCTGTGCCAAAAATTGTGCATGTGCTGGTGTGCGCATGCTCATGTGCCAGCACCCAGAAGGCAATGTGTGTCCTCCCACACCCCCTGCACATTCACATACAATCCCCCCTGCCCCCCTGCCCCCCAGCCCCCTTACCTGCACTGCATCTCACAGCTGATTTTCGGCTGGTTTGAGGCCTTTTTCGGCCTCCCGGAGGCCTCAAACCAACTGAAAATCAGTTGTGAGGTGCACGCATGCGCAGTGAGGTAAATTTGCCTGCGGCTCATGTGCCAGCACAAATGGCTCTGTGTGCCACCTGTGGCACGCATGCCATAGGTTCGCCATCATGGACCTAAGACTTCTGGGAAAGATCCTAAACAATTTAAAAAGTAGTAGCTGGAGTTGCCTCTCTCCATTATTGTTGAAAATAAGTGTTTCAGGGATTTTATTTTTCTATTCTGAGTAATGAAACTCACAAAAACATTAGTGTAATCTCTAATGTAATAATTGTAGACCTGTCTACAATTTTTGGAAAGGGCAAATACCAAGAAATAAGCTTCTATCCTTTCTAATATTAAATCTTTTATCCTGAAGGATTTAACTTTTGGTGTTGAAATTTGAATGTAAACATTCATGACAAGAGGGTAAATTGGGATAATTGACTGGATGCATTTGGAAAACACTCCCAAGTTGCTTCTTTGATGGAAGGCAGAACTGATTCTGATGGAAAGTAACTCCAATTCTCTCTAGCTGGATGTATGAACTTATGCAGTAGTTACAAGAAAAGGAAAGGGGCTAGAGAAGAAATCTCCTGCCAGAACATAGGTATCCAGTGGGAAAATTCTTACAAGCTCTAGTGGGCCATAGATTTTCCACCCTTGATTTAGGAACAGATTTGTAACTAGGATGCTGTCATTATCAATATTAAGTTTCAGACTATTGAAGGAAAAGTCGTTTACCACCAGGAATGCCATTAGCTGAAAGCATGTTCTCAGGCAAGACATATGCCTGTTGCTGCTGTTTCATCATTAAGCAGAAGGCATACAGACATCTTCTCCAAATGATATATATCTCTTTTGTATGGAAAAAGAATAATACTCACAACATGAATTTAACTATATAGCAAAGGTAGCCAGGAGAAACAAACTCCTCTCCTATGAAACGCAAGAGTGCTTTACTGTTGATTAAGAAAGCAGGGTTAGCATTATACTGATCTGCATCTGCCAAATGTTTCTCTCTTGGAATGTCTGCCTATAATATTTGTTCTGCTTCATAGTCTGTTATGATAATACATTAGGATGATGCCTTTACTATTTGTTTGGGAAAGCAGTGAGGGATGCAAGCTTTTCAATTACAGTATTCTCAATGAAATTAGAACAACGCACAAGGTTTTAAAAGAAAAATGTAGGCAAGACAGCCAAAAAAAAATCTTACTCAGGAGAGAGTTAAATGCAATCTTGTTCCATGAGCAACTGAAAGAAATAATCAAGCTTACTCTGCCTGTAGGCTGCAAGAATTCAGCTACATTTTCCATTGCAATTTTAATTTGATAATGAAGCCTTTAAAAAAAAAACACCTTGTACTACCATGGTAGATTCTCTAATCCACAAAAGGCAAAGCTATAAGTCAGAATGGCATTTGTATCATGGGGAGACCAAACCATGCAACATTAAAACATTGAGGATTTTTTTCTGGATAAGGAGCAGTTCTAATAGATCTGCCATTTTCAGTTTGGCCATTCAAAACTGGTCTTAAATACGTACAGTATATTGAATCCAAGATTCTTGTAGATTACATTACTGAATCCTGGCTGCTGTTTTCCAGTTTTTGTAATGGGTTAATTATATTATTGCTCTTATTTTATATTCACCCTTCACAATAAGAAAGCCACTATACAAGGGCATCCCCAGTGACAGTCCCTGGCTTCAAAATGGCAGGTGATCACCCCTTTTTATGTAATGCAATACATGTGATACAGGTCACAAAGGCTGGGGTTTTCGTCACTCAGTGGTACCTGACATTTTAAAACTAGGCACCATCACCGTGGATACTCCTGCAATCATTGTATCATGTATTTATTGAGGAAACAATTAATTCAGTGCACAAGCTATTGATTGCAATAGTATTAAACTTTTTTTTCCCCAGTTGAGACTTGTCTCAATAAATGTAAGCCGCCCTGAGTCTCCGGAGAAGGGTGGCATATAAATGTAATTAAAAAAAAATGGAGGCTAAGTGCAAACTCCTTTGGAAGAAAAATTTCAGGTATGACATGCGGATACCCGACACGCCTGCTCAGCTTAAACCAGGTATATGTTTTGCTATAATATCCTTTAATCACCTCACAACCATTCCATTTTCAGTCAAGGCTCTCTGGCCACATTACCTGAATTAAACTAGGTGATTCCTTGAATTGTCACGTCCTATTTTATCCTGGATAGTCTTCGGAATAAAACACATTGATGGGTCCACCTTCCATGAGTGGAACAGCTTGAATTAGTATTCTTATCATATGTAGAATATACATACTGGATTAGATGGATACGTACAAAGGCCAAAGCCACAGTAGAGTCTCATGCTCCCTTATTTTTAGCATTAAAAGGCCAGAAAGTACAGATTTCCTGAATCTCTGGTTCATTGAAATAATCTAGTTTAGCAGACTCGCTCAGGATTTTGAATTTGATGTGTTAAGGTTTTTAACTAGAAGCAGGGAAATCTGAGTTCTAGTCCACCCTTAACTCACTACAGGACTTTGGGCTTATTATTATTTCTCAGTCCAATCTCTCATAAGAAAAATAGAGCTTATATGTGCAGTCCTGGACTTACAACAGTTTATTTAGTGACTGTTCAAAGTTACAATGGCACTGAAAAAAAGTGACATGATCATTTTTCATAGTCAAATGATCAAAATTTGTATGATTGGCAACTGATTCATATTTATGATGGTTGCAGTGTTCCAGGATCACAATCACCTTTTGTGACTTTCCTACAAATCAGTGGGGAAGCCAGATTCGCTTACCATCCATGTTACTAATTTAACAACTGCAGTGATTCAATTAACAACTGTGACAAGAAAGGTTGTAAAAAGGGGCAAGGTTCATTTAACAAATGTTTCATATTAGCAACAAAAAAATTGGGCTCAGAGTTTATCATAATTTGAGGACTACCTGTACTGTGCATACCAAATAAAAGCAATAAATATTAATATTAATACCAAGTCTCATTCATTGTATTAGTAAGACTTGAGTACGCAAATTTTCCACTGGCAACATATTCAAACACATCTTAGACAACTTTCACTTTCTTTGTACTATAAACTTATTTAATAGGTAAGTTCATGGGGGCCATAATTGCATTTACCCAACTGGAATACCTTTAAATGCAATTTTGACTTGAATCTAAAGAAAGGATATATCAGCAAATTATGCAAAACCACTCTTGGACAAGAAAAATTCAACTGGAGTACCTGCAAGGTCAGATGACATTGCTCTGTGCTTGAGGAGGGGAGGCATGTTGTTCATGCATTATTCTGTATGAATTACATTTTTTTTATGTTGTAAGGGGTAGAATAGCAGCACTCTTGACTTTGCTCTGTAGAAACAAAAACACTTCATTATCCCATTGCCAGCTGTCTGTTTCTGGCAGTGTCATAGTAACAGACAAACCATGGTAGCACAAGTTTTCAGTCAAAAGTTTAAGCTGAGGAAAAAAACATAGCTATGTATAGGTTGAATACAATTTAACTGTTTTCTGGATTGGGATACAAATCAATTTTTTACATTTGGTGCACATCCCACCTAAAAATTCAACAATGAATTGTTGAATGAGTTGTTTTCCTCTTCACTGAATGTTTGGAAAAAATGTATGTCTATTGAATAATGATTTTCTTAGCATTCTAGTCTTCTATCAGTAAGTTGGCATGCTATTCACATAGGTTAGTGGTATTAAACATGAGATTAGTTTAATGGATCATTTATGCTTAGAAGAAAGCTATACTGATCTTAATAGACTGAATTTTAGCAGATTCATGGATATAAGTAAACTTACACAGCCTAAAGGATCAATTTTATCTTTGTCTAGAAGGTGGCTGAGAGTCATAAAAAGTAATATAAGGGCTGCTTTAGTGGCAGAGAGTTTTTAGTGACAATAGAGTAGTTATTCTGGATATGAAGTGCTGCATTGTATGTTGATTAGATAAGAACTTACCTTAAAGCTTCTCTTCAAATTAAACTATGTTTAAGCAGCATCATTTTTGTGAATGATCAGAAGCAGGAACCAGTAGTTGTGGGGGATTTGGGTGATAGAATATCTTCTAAAGAGTAAGATATCTTAATGCAGTGGATGTAATTTTTCAATACCTTCTAATCTAATTGGTTGGCTTGAAAGGTTTAAAAAAACTACATATCCCATTTATTCAAACACAAATGAAATAGTTCTTCAGCATCTGAAACTCCTATTTCCAAGATACTTTCTGTAGTGCTAATCCCCCATCCTTTTGTAAGGATATGTTTGCTTGGAAAGGTGCTACAAGTCACTTTAAGAAATGATAGATTGAGGCCAAGCTTGTAAAAGGTTAGGTATTTTCATAATGAATATGTTACTCCAAACTTCACACCTGCATACTATGGTGCCATCACTATTGCCAAGATCTCAGAGTTTTATAATGAATTGGATCCAGAAATAGTGGCTGAGGAATCAGTAGTGGCTCACAAAGTATGTGTATGTCTCTCTATGTGTAGAGGAATGTACTAAGCAGCATCGTAGAATGAGGAGGTTTGCTAAACCAAACCCATCTCACTGCTTAGAAACCCATAATTCAAATAGTCCAAATTTAGATCACTAACTAAATCCTTCAAATCTTGAACTGAATGTGCCATTGTAGAGATTGTGCCAGATATGAGCTGGAAAAACAAATAATAGTAGGCTTCAGAGACAAAATGGACTTTGGGATGGGCTACTGGCTGCAAGAAAAAAAATTCAATCCCATCTCTTATTAGACCTGGTGGGTTACTTGGAACTATCCATGGTGCTGACTTTCATAACCAAGAAAAAACAACATTTTTTGAGGTTGCATTCAAATATTGAATTGTTTTTTTTTTTTAATTACATTTATATGCCGCCCTTCTCCGAAGACTCAGGGCGGCTTACAATTTTTGGAGCACAACCCAATGTGCTCAGCAATAGCCTTCATTCCATTGTATATGCCTGCTTATTACTAAGCGGCATTTTTACAAGGTCAGCTAATTGCCCCCAACAATCTTGGGTCCTCAATTTACCTACCCCAAGAGGATGGAAGGCTGAGTCAACCTTGAGCCTGGTGGGATTCGAGCCTACAGTAATTGTAGACAGCTGGATCTTAAGAGCAGGCATTTAACAGCCTGAGCCACCAAAGCTCTTTTTGTCATGGAATAATTTTTTTTTAAAGAATTTGACTCAGATAAGGGAAAAAACAGTAAAACTTTTTAATGGCTGTTTGGTAGCAGGCAACTATTCCAATCAAATTTATTTTCTTGAATTCATGAGAAATTTGTACATTTTCTCTTTGCTGATGGACATCAATATTAATAAAGTTGCAAACTAGGTAAGGCAAGTTTACTAAATACAATAAGTGTGCTTTCAGGGTTTCTGCCTGGAAGAGAAGGTGGGTTGGTGGTTTTTTTTGGTGGCAGTAAGAAAACTCCTAAGTGTGTAAAGGTAATTCAATCAAATTTGGAATTAGTTCTCCCAACTGAACTGTCCAAGTGATCCAGAACAGTTGAATTGAGTTTGATGCCTCCAAATAAAAAAGAGTCTAGTAGCAGCTTTTTCCATCTCTGTGTGTGTGTGTGTCCTTTGAACTTTGTAGTTCTAGGCAAAGAGTGAATCTGCTTACAGGTAGGAAAATGGAGTTGAGTTGGAAAGCTGTCAAATTAAAGAAGGAAATCATCAGAGCAAAATTGCTTTGTAAATGATTGAGTACCACTAACAAATAAAGAAGGAACCCTACAGAGCTGTTCATTCACTCTCAGTGCAGAATTGCAGTTTAAACATTTCAGATGATTGGAGCAACACTCATTTCTATGTATTACTAATTGTAATCATGACAATTATTCTGCATAACTGCATTATTACAGTGAACTACTATAATAGGATTGTGACAAACAGCACAGTGTACATCAGTTGGCATTCTTTAATTTCAAATATAATACTTTTGAACAGATACCTCACGTGAAGTGATACAGATTTCATGCTGCATGTTTTAATAGTAAAAAGATCTTTACAGTAGACTGTTCATAATGCCTTCTATTTTCTGCTTGACCTCTATTATTACAGGTCAAACACTTAAGATTGCAAATCTGAAATTGCTTCCTCCTAAATAGTTCTACTGATTTTTAAAACAAGTCACTTGGATACTAGTCACCCTATGGGCCAAGTAGCCTTTTGTATCAAATAAGATATCTAAAGAAGATGAGAAAAACCTGGGGTGAGGAGCATTTGTTATAGTTTATTCTAATGTATAGTTCATGAGATCTCTATATTCTTCTTTCATTTTATTCAAGGGGAGATATTTTTTCTTTGCTGCAATTTCATTAT
This sequence comes from Naja naja, assembly GCA_009733165.1. Classification (NCBI taxonomy): domain Eukaryota; kingdom Metazoa; phylum Chordata; class Lepidosauria; order Squamata; family Elapidae; genus Naja; species Naja naja. The sequence goes on along the minus strand of CM019148.1, from coordinate 326,593,225 downwards.
TATCTTCCATTCTAAAATTGTGGTACAGTTGGATATAAAGGAAAATGAAGTCCAGCATAAATTTATCCTGCATAGGATTAATTTTGATCACTCTACCAGTACAGCTATACCATTATATGACAATTCTGGGGCTGTTATTGAGAGGATAGACAACCTTTTTTGGTCTGGAGGAGACTTAAATTTTGTCTTCAATTATATTAAGATCTGAAGTTTGCAAAGTGCATGTCTAGTAATGGGATGGGTCACCAGATGAATGGGTTGAAACATTTTTTAAAAATAGCAAAACATTTTTGCATGCTTCAATTTCCTAAGTTTCTCAATACCTCCATAGGAAGCAAAACCTTTTCCAGATGCCCATTCTGAGGTGAGTCTATGAGTCTACCTTTTCCAAATTGATGATACTTTTATTGCTCTTAGTTCTGACTCCTGAATTTGTTGCTACTATATTTAATACTTATCATCTTTTAATTGTATTGAGTCTGTTTAATATCTATAGAGTTAATTTCAGCTATTTTTATTGTAATGACTTCAAGCAACTTGGTGGCCACCAGAATATGAAATTAGCTTTAGTGAATGCTACAGATTGCATTGTTATTAAATTTTCTATCAAGTAAAACTTCAATGAGGCTATGCTTAGGGCAGGGTCCTACAACTGTCTGGCAAACTTATTTAGGCTGACTGCTTCTTGCTAGGAGAGACAAGACAAGCGAATATCAGAGAGCTGCTGTGTTGAATACTCTTTCTACTTGACAGATAATGTCATTCAGATGCACTCTGACCTGAATTGGTCAGATTCAGTTGAGGTACCTAGGAAAGAGTCTTGTGGGAATTATTTGGAGCGAGTTTGAGTTTGTGACACCTGAGGGAGCAGACCTTCAGATTATGAGCTTAGCCATTTCTTTGTTAGATTCAACCTGATACAATGAGCTTGGCCACTTGTTCATTAGTTCATCCTCTGTCATTAAGACTATCTTAGCAGTTACTTATGGTTAGGTCCATGAAGTGGCTTCAGCTTCTTTAAGACAGAGGTAGTCTATCCCAGGAAGTCTTTGTTAGACCCAGTCTAACAAATGACAGGGTCTGGGAAATTTTTATTCAGTCTCCAATCTTCCATTTTTGGTAATTGTTGTTAAAAAGGTGGTCAGGTAACAATTCTAGTGGTCTTGAAGGAAACTGATTATCTGAACCTCTTTCCATCTGATTTCAGGCCACGATAAAGTACAGAGACAGCATTGATCATGCTTATTAATGACCTTTGGTAGTATACAAAAAGGACTAGTTCATCATTCTAGCAGTTTTTGATACCATCAATCATGTATATTCTGTATACAGGGATTTTGAGGTGGGGACCATGTTCTCCTTCTTTGTGGTTGGTCACAGTCAGTGTGGACTAACCTGTCATTTGTGGAACATCTCATGGCTCAACACTCTTGCCTCATTGTTTAACTTTTCCATGAAACCTCTGGGTAAAATCTATTTGTTCAGAGTCAGATATCATTAGTACATCTCAACTTTGGGCCAACAAGTGAGGTTGTTGAGTTACTATCCTGGTGCCTCAAGACTGTGCAGTTCTGGATAAGGGGCGGGAGCTTAGGTTCAATTCTAACAAGACAGGGTATGTATGGGTGTTTGGCCATCTCAGTTTAGTCTTGGATTTTACATTTCTTCACTTGAGACAAATACACAGTCTCGGGGTTGTTTTAGACTTGCAGCTCTTGCTTAAAGAGCAGGTGACAGCTGCAGCCAAGAGAGCCTTCATATACATTCATCTAGTGTTCCAATTGAACTAGTTCTTAGATCAGGAGGTCCTTAAGGCCTAGTCACCTTGTGAATAGATTATGCAATGCACTCTATATGGGGCTGCCTTTGAAGACTATTTAGAAACTATAACTGATCCATAATGTGTTAGTGCAGGCAGCATGACCTTGTGTATTATGCATTTTGTAAAATGTTATAACATTGTGATTTCAACTTGCTGATTATCCCATATAAAACTCTTCCTGGCATAGGGTCCAGCTACACAGGGACCCCCACACTCCAACTACTTTTGTCTGTCTGATGAGATCAGTCAGAATTACATTTAGATTCCTTCCAAGGCTTGTCCAAATACAGAGGAGCCTGGTAGAGCTGCTACAAGCTATAACAGACAGGAATAATGAAGAACAAGCCAGGCCAACCACAAGGTCATGAGCAAAGCAACAAATTGCAATAGCTGGCAGGTTAACATCACCTCTTAGAGATAAGCATTTCAGGCTGGGTCTGACAAGGGAGGAAGCAACAACAGAAGATAAGTTTCCTTTGACTAACATGACTGAAGCAAAAACAATAGGGCTAATTAATAGGGGCCGCGATTCCCAGGGTGGTTGGTGTTGGCAGGAAACGGAGAGGCATAGGGTCAGACATGTGTTGGGAGCACGCACCGCCATCTTTGTGCGGTTGCTCGCTCCGACCCTATGGCCTCCTCCCAGGGGGGCATGGGAACTGGGACCCCTGGGCTTAGGCTGGTGTATTTTAATGCCAGGTCCGTGGCTAATAAGTCCACCCTCCTCCGTGAGGTAATTGAGGAGGAGGCTGCGGACCTGGCCTGCATCACCGAGACCTGGTTGGGCCCAGAGGGCGTGTCCCTCTGGTAGATTTGTGCCCTCCAGGTTTTCGGGTTTTGCACTGGCCTCGGGCCCAGGGTAGGGATGGTGGGGTGGCCGTGGTTATTCGGGAGACCTTGTTTCCAAGGGAGGTCACTGTTCCAGAGATAGGTGGGAGTGAGACACTCCTCTTGAGGTGGGGGCCCAATGGTCCTTTCACCCAGCTATGTGACAGCGGCCCTACCTGGGCTTCTCGATGTTCTCTCGGGGTGGCGGTGGAGTTCCCGGGCTTATAGTCCTGGGGACTTCAATCTGCCCTCCTGGGGTGCGTCGGGTTTAGCCCAGGAACTCATGGCTTCTATGGAGGCCATGGGCCTGACCCACTAATTCAGGGCCCACCCATGAGGGGGGAACACTCTTGACCTAATTTTTGTCTCTGAACAGTGGCGTAGTGACAGAGAGCAGGCCATTTTACGGCTGTGCCCGCTCCATGGTCTGATCACTATCTCCTACGGCTGGTCTTCCAACAGGCTGCCCCCACTGCTGGGATGAGGAACCGCTTAGATGGTTCCGCCCCAGGCTTTATGGACCCGGAGCGGTTCTCGGCGAGCTGGGGTCTCTTCCCTCTCTCTGCCCACAGCTCTGTTGAGGACCTGGCGGCTGCTTGGCAGCGGCCGCAGAGGCTCTCGACAGGGTTGTCCCCATGCGACCCCTCACACGTAGTGGATCCCGGATGGCTCCTTGGTACTCGGAGGAGCTCCGGGAGATGAAACGCCGTCGGAGGGGCTTAGAGAGCAGGTGGAGGTCCACCCGCCCAGTCCGATCGAGCCCAGCTAAGAGCCTACATTAGGACTTACCTGGTAGCTGTGAGGGCGGCGAGAAGGTCTTATCTCTCTGCCCTCATAGCGTCCGCAGATAACCGCCCAGCCGCCCTGTTTCGGGTAACCCGTTCTCTCCTTCGTGTAGGGAGGGGCGGACCCGCTGGGCAGGGCTGAGGAGTTTGGTCAACATCTGTCGGATAAGATCGCCGGATTCGAGCGGGCTGCCCTCTGATTTGCAGTGGTCTGAGGAACGGGATGCAGGCAGTCTGGCCAGTACGATCTGGGATGAGTTCGATTCTGTTTCCGAGGATGAAGTGGACGGGATTATGCGACGCCTGAGTTCCACCACATGTTTGTTGGACCCGTCCTTCCTGGCTGGCTTATGCCGCCAGGGAGGTCACCTGCGGCTGGCTCCGGCAGTTGTCAACGCTTCATTAAGGGAGGGCGTCTTCCCACTGCCTTGAAGGAGGCGGTGGTGAGACCCCTGAAGAAGCCTGCCCTGGACCCTACCGTGTTAGACAACTTTCGTCCAGTCTCCAACCTTCGTTTTTTTTTTTTTTTTGTTGAGAGTGTGGTGGCTCAGCAGTTTTTTTTTGGATGAAGCTGACTACCTGGATCCATATCAATCGGGCTTCCGGCCTGGTTTCAGCACGGAGACGGCATTGGTCGCACTGATGGATGATCTCTGGAGGGCTCGGGACAGGGGTTTTTCCTCTGTCCTGGTCCTATTAGACCTCTCAGCAGCTTTCGATACCATCGACCATGGTATCCTCCTGCGACACCTCAGGGGTTGGGTATAGGGGGCACTGTGCTTGGTGGTTCACCTCCTACCTCTCGGGCGATCGCAGTCGGTGTTGGCGGGGGCAGAGGTCTACCTCGAGGGTGCTCTCTTGTGGGGTCCCTCAGGGGTCGGTCCTCTCCCCTGCTATTTAACATCTACATGAAGCCGCTGGGTGAGATCATCCGTGGTTTTGGGGTGAGTTTCCATCAGTACGCTGATGATACTCAGCTGTACATTTCCACCCCGAACCAGATCGGTGATGCCCTCTCCCTGATGACCCAGTGTCTGGATGCGGTACGGATTTGGATGAACGGAAACATGCTTCGTCTCAACCCGGCCAAGACTGAGTGGCTGTGCGTATCGGCATCTCGGCCCAGTTTGGAGTGTTCATCTTTGACCATAGGGGGAGTGGTATTACCCCTGTGGATAGGGCGGAATCTGGGGGTCCTCCTGGATGCTCGGCTCTGGTTGGAGGAGCAGGTGGGGGCCGTCGCCAGGGGCCTTTGCCCAGCTTCGTCTGGTTCGCCAGCTGCGCCCTTTTCTGGACCGAGATGCCCTGCGCATGGTTACTCATGCCCTTGTTACCTCCAGACTCGACTACTGCAACGCTCTCTATTTAGGACTGCCCTTGCATACCATCCGAGATTGCAGCTGGTGCAGAATGCGGCGGCGCGGGTGGTGATGGGAGTTTCCCGGTTCTCCCATGTTACCCCCCTCCTGCGCTGCCTTCATTGGCTACCGGTTGCGCTCCGGTGAGATTCAAGGTTTTAGTGTTAACATTCAAAGTCCTTCATGACATGGGTCCCCAATATTTAAGGGAGCGGCTCCTGCCGACATCAAATGCCAACCGCCCTGTGCGAGCACATAGGCAAGGACTCCTTGGGGTCCCATCGGCTGGCCAATGCCGGCTGGCGGTCCCCCGATGACGAGCCTATTCTATAGCGGCCCCAGACCTCTGGAACCAACTTCCCTGGAGCTCCGTCTGGCCCCTGACCTCCGCACCTTCCGCCATGACTTGAAGACCTGGTTGTTTAACCAATCCGGGTTGTGATTTTCTGGGACGGGATGGTTTTTATGGGATAGTTTTAAGGGATTTTATGGGTGTACTGTAATTGTAATGGGGCTTATTTAGTTTAATCTGCTTTTAAATTATTTATTGTTGTTGTTGTTTTATTTGTAAGCGCCGAGTCTTCGGAGATGGGGCGGCATATAAGTCCCATTAATAAATAAATAAATAAATAAATAAATAAATAAATAAATAAATAAATAAATAATTACAAGTGGGAGGCAGTTGGAAGGGCCTATTATCCATCCGTGCAAGGGCTAAATTGATTAATGATATATAAAGGCATAGATCTCTGTAATGGTAGCTTAATACTCTGACGATGTCAGCAGAGGCTGATGAAAGCTTAGTAAGTAAATATAATTTTAGTTCTGGAGATCGCAAGGTGTCTGTTTCTTCTTTTACATACATACATACATACATACATACATACATACATACATACATAGTGTGTATTTAACTCTACCTAAACTCTGACACACACACATGCACATATAAATATGAAAAATCTCAGTTTATGACAAAAGTAACAATGAAATATCATAAAATCTTAGAATTGGAAGGAATCTTGGAGATCTTCTGATTTAACTCACTACCCAAACCAGGAATTCTCAGACCAACTCTGACATCTTTTCTGTGAAAATCCTCAGTGATTCCAGGAATCAGGATGTTTCACTTCTTAATGGAATTAACAAACAAACAGTCAGGAAATCCTCATTTTGTGTGTGGATCTTCCTCTGTAAAATTTCCAACACTTCCTTTTTCTTCTTAGTGCTTTCTTCTTGAGGGTAAGCATACCTATTTCTTTTCATTGTTCTTGAAAGGATTTAACCTCCAACCCCCTCACCCTCTTTGTAGCTCTTCTCTGCATTATTTCCAGTTCCTTAGCATTGTTTTTGCATTGTTGCAACTGGAACTGGCCACAGTATTCACAGGAAGATACAGACAATGGAATGAAATAAAGGAATGTTTTCTTAAAATGGAGTGGAGTGGGGTAGAGAAAATTGAATGGAAATGGAGGGTGAAGAGAGAATGGCAGGGAAATGGCAGATTGTGAAAACTGCAGAACAATTGAGATCAATTGGAGCTGTATTACAAGATTAAACAATCAATTAAGAAGGATAATGATAAAAGGGAATGGATTTGGGGAAAGGCAGAGAGCACACAAGAAAAAAAGATTTAAGAAAGGGAGGGAATAAGCCCAGGTTTGTCTTTCTCTCTTCTCAGTTGGATTTACACCAGAGGTGGTATTCAGCAGGTTCTGACCAGTTGTGGAAAACCGGTAGCAGAAATTTTGAGTAGTTCAGAGAACTGGCAAATGCCACCTCTGACTGGAGATTTTGCATTATCCTTCCCCACCACACCCACCAAGCCACACCCACAGAACTGGTAGTAAAAAAATAATGAATCCCACCACTGATCTGCACAGAATATTCAGTTAACATTCAGACAGTCCAGTTTTGTGTAGTGATAGAATGTACTGTCTTATTGGTATGTCAACATCAAAAAGCCCACAATTTGGACCATTGCTTTGTCAACACGTGAAAGAAACACTGCAATAATGTTAACCCTAAAAATCAGAAAGCCCACTGATTTTTCTGAAGTGTTTTTGAGTCAAAGGATTTAAAGATTCAGTGTGGGGGTTCTGACTGAATGGTATGATATCATGGAATCTCCTTTAAACTCCAGCAGAGTATTGTACAGGCCAAAAAGCAAATTGGGTGCAGCTTTACTAAGCCCCACATTCCTAAACTCTGTCTAGCATCAGCACCAACACTGCCAACTGCCTATGTAACTTTGATGATTTTTCTAACCTGAAGTATAATTTCAGAGATTAGAAATAATTGCTGTACAACACATGATTGCTTAACAGGAAGTACTTCTTGAAAAGTTAAAATGAAAAAGATGATTATCAAATTATGATGATAATGACTTTTTGGTGAGGGTATAAATGATTTTTAAAGCAAATATGCCTTTATTAATGCTTAAAATAATATGAGTTCTAGTGTAAACTATCAGGCTGTCATTAGCTGTCACAAAACAGCAAGCTTTAAACTTGTTAATTCTTTTAGAGGTTGGGAGGTGGCAGTGCATTGTGTCTAGCCTGGCTGATGCCTGTTAGCATCTGAAGGAGACTGCCTACTAGTTCATTGTGACTGTTGAAAGTGATGGGGGCAGGAGTGGGGAAAAGCATGTCAGCTTGACCCCATTCTCTGTACTTCTTGGAATGGCATTTCCTACAGACATATGTGTTAGAAACTAACTATGTGCTAGGAAAGTGATTGCTAAGTTAGTGAACTGAAAGGTTTTTTAAAAGGATTCATTAATTCACTAAAATAGTTTTGTTGTAAGAAGACATAAAAGTATGGAATGAAGGATCTGAATTTCATTAGTCATGAAATAAATTGAAATAAATAAATACATCTGTAATAATAAATATTGCCATGATTCAAGGCTTAAGAGACTAGGCTTAGATCAGGGGTCCCCAAACTTGGCAACTTTAAGACTTGTAGACTTTAACTCCCAGAATTCTGGGAGCTGAAGTCCACAAGTCTTAAAGTTGTCAAGTTTGGAGACCTCTGGCTTAGATTATCCTACTTTTGATACATTATGTGAAAAAAGTAACTCTCTGGAGAAGACTGTAATGCTATAAAAGGTCAAAGGAAATTGAAGAAGAGGAAGACCTTCTTCAATTTCAATTTCCTTTGACCCTTTACAGCATCCAGCAAAGTGGATGAGCTCAATTACAGTAGTGATCTAAGTATGCTGTTGGATCAAGTTGGAGACAGATCATCATGGAGAAAAATCTATCTATGTGGTCACGAAGAGTCAAAACCAACTTGAGGGCACATTATCAATCAATAATAAAAGGTGATTTAAAGCTACTTGCATGTGACCTCTCAAAATTGTTCATCCTATTAGAATTTAATAGTAGAAAGAGAGAGAAAAAACACCTCATTAATAGCAGTAGTGGTAATGCAATTTGAGAACATCCCAAATAGTCCTGGACTGAAAGTGCATTGGATGGGCATCATAGTGTCTCATTCCATCATAGGGAACAAGGTGGAAAATACCATGGGTGTTTTGTATCATATTTTAGCTAACTGGATTGATCTGGGGAGCTTACAAACCAAGTATTTAAAATGCCTTGCCTGTGGAGAAAACAGCCATCAATATATCAATGAACACAACCACTTTATTTTGCATTTGATAGTATGATTTGTCCCTTTTTAAATGACTGCTATTATTACAACTGCTGACAATTTAACTGTGAACTACATATATAAAAGGATTTCCTTGTAATGATTCTGAATCTCTTTGCATTTAATTTTAGTGGATGGCCTCAAGTCCTCTCACATTGTGTGCTTGTGAAAGAAAAATGTACACATGTTATTCATGCCACACTTGAATGAATGAATGAATGAATGAATGAATGAATGAATTCTTTATTGCCCAAGTGTGATTAGACACATGAGGATTTTGTCTTGGTGCATATGCTCTTGGTGTATATAAAAAGAAAAGATACATTTGTCAAGAATCATAAGGTACAATACTTAATATAGTCATAGGGTACAAATAGACAATTAAATCATACTAGAAAACAGTCAATATAAATCACAAGGATACAAGGAACAAAGCTACAGTCATACAGTCACAACTGGGTGGGGGTGGGTGATAGGAGTGATGAGAAGATTAATAGTGATAGTAATGCAGACTTAGTAAATAGTTGGACAGTGTTGAGAGAATTACTTGTTTAGCAGAGTGATGGTGTTCGGGAAAAAACTGTCCTTGTGTCTAGGTGTTCTGTGCGCAGTGCTCTATTGAGGATAGGAGTTGAAACAGTTTTGTCCAGGATGTGAGGGGTCTGTACATATTTTCACAGCCCTCCTTTTGACTCATGCAATATATAGGTCCTCAATGCAAGGCAGGTTGGTAGTAATTGTTTTTTCTGCAGTCCCAATTACTCTTTGAAGTCTGTGTCTGTCCTGTTGGGTTGCAGAACCAAACCAGACAGTTATAGAGGTGCAGATGACAGACTCAATAATTCCTCTATAGAACTGGATCAGCAGCTCCTTGGACAGTTTGAGCTTTCTGAGTTGGTGCAGAAAGAACATTCTTTGTTGTGCTTTTTTGATGACATTTTTGGTGTTGTCCATTTTAGGTGTTGAGATATGATAGAACACATGATTTGAAATAAGTGACATGTAATTTTACAGACCTTTGTGTGTCACGTATTTGAAGCTAGGGAGTTCTTATAAAGCAGTTGTTTATAATACATTTTCTCATTTTTTCTGGCTTCTTAAAATGCCATGACCAGAATATTTTTTTCTAAAGGACAGGGATCAGAAGAGCAACAATGCTCTTGCTGGTCATACCATAGATTTATGTAAGAACATTAAATGTTCTATTTTCAGTTACTTTCCTAATGAATCCAGGCCCAGTAGAGAATAGTTGAAGAATAGTTGAAGCAAATGTGCAAACTGCCCTTAGTTTGCAAGGATGGGGGAAAAGGATTGAGAAAAAGAGAAAATGTCATCTGAGAAAATTTAGTCATTTCTATTTGACACTTACACAGAATTAATTCATCTTTACTCTTTAACAAGTTCTTTCTCAGTCCTGCTTCCTTAAAATTAGTTGGGAATGGAAATTTTTCAGAAAAGTATATATTTCATTTTGAAATAAGACAAATATTGGTGTCTTTGAAAAATACCCTGCATGATTTGCTCACTGGGAAGAACATTCAGTTGTGAACTGTCCCTTTTGAAGACTTTGCTCTAACTTCTACCCAGTACTATAAACAAACCAGCATTAATTTTTGCAATTGTTTCAACAAGAATAAGTAAGAATATAGCCATAGCCTTACTACTGCAAATAGAAAGCAGTTCAATAATCTTAAATGAAATGATGTATTTGAAGATAGTACTGAGGACACTTTGATTTGGATAGACTGTACACATCGGACAAACATATCTATTGTCAAGCTATAGCCTCTGATTAGGTTAGCAGAAAGTGGTCTATTGATAGCTACATTGTGATTTATGGCAAGTGGTATCTACTAGGAAATCAGCTTATACAGAAAGTGCTGCACGGCTAATAGTGATATGAGGTCTAAGGCTTATCTGAACAAGCTGATCCACTCAAGTCTTGGCTTGTTCATTGGGGAAATGACCTAGCTGGTGGTAGTGCTTGTAGTAATGAGACCAATTCCAAGATATGATCAGGCAATGAACATGCTGAAAATGAGGTGCAGTTCATATAATTCATTATAAATTGTGCTGATTAGATAAACAATAGCATTATGATGTTATGAAAAGTTGACTGAACAAAGAGAAAGAGAAATTAGTAACCTGATACTCCTTCAGTTGCTTGGATCCCAGAGCAGCAGTAGCAGCAGATAAGACTTCAGCCTACCTTTTTCCATGAAGTTGTTTTATCCCTTTAAATCTATTCAAATTTTCTCTGCCCCACCTATATTAACTAATTGGTTGTCATTCCACTGTTCTTTTTATGAGTCTATTATAACCAGCTTGCATACATACTTAGAAAGTTATTAGTGCATGGAAGAACCAGACTGTATCTCTTCTAACAAAATTGGGTTCTTCTGATGGCTAAACCTAAGCAAGCATAAAATACATGGAGGCCACAGAGCCTTTCTGACAACACTACAACTGGATTCCCACCAAGGTTAAGAATAGACTTTTGCACTATTTCTTTCTTTTTTATTGCACCAACTTTGGCTGATCTGAAAAAAATATCTAAGCAAGATTGGAACTGATTACCATTTGGGAGGGCAATCATGAATAAATCCAGAACCATACAGTAAACAGGAAATTCTAAAAGCCATCCAAGAAAACACAGTTGCAAGTCACTTCCAGATGTGACAAATAAAATTATACAAATAAATCCATGTGGTCACTGAGGGCTTGAACTCAGTTCAGGGGAATTTTTGTATTTTATCGTTACTATTTTTCTTTTTTACTGACTGTGATCTGTGCATTATAGAGAGCTAGGGAACTCAGAATGGACAGTACCTGATTGGAAAAACTGGTTTATATAATAAGTGCAACATTTCTGATTTCTAAACTTGCTTCCATGGGTTTGCAGGTGTGGAATATCAAAATTAGCAAAATGATGAAGGGAACAATGCAACACAATTCCCATCCCACTCTTGTGTACATCATTATTACATATATATTCAAAAGGTTTGCATCACAATTGTTCACCCATCAACTTGAAAATTTTGAACTTCCTTTGTATGGTGAATCTTTGGGGGGCTGGCAATGGCAGTCAGTAAGATATGAAAAAATAAAACACATAGGCACAGAATGTATTCTGGATCTCCTAGGTTGTCCTATTGCCATCAGCTGTTACACTGGTTAATTTCTATTCTTGGAAAGGAAAAAAGGCAACATTTTTCCTGAGCACAAATCAGCTTGTTTCTGCTCTGACAGTAGTGAAAGAGGAATAATGCCTTGGTAATGGAAAGTGCTGAGTGGCAGGATAGAAGTAGCATTCGAAGTAGACATATAAGGTATCGCAAATTTGCACATCTAAATAGGTTTCAGTTTGCCTTGCCTTGCCTTGCCCTGTCTTTTTATTTTCTGCTTCTTCCACCCTTGGCTTGGACAGATAGGTACAGAAGAAAGAAACAATATTGCTACATCACTCTGCTTTTTGCACATGCGTGTCCATGCACATGCCTCCTTTTCCTCATGTTTTTTTCAGTCAAACTTCATTGATATTTCATGCCAATAATCTATTTCAAACTTACATTTGAACTAATGTTTTTAAGGAGGATAAAAGAATAGGGATATACACTATTTTTATGATTTTTTTTCTCTATTTGTCTCAAATATTTAATCTTGTATCTATTTCTTCAACCCCTCAAATGTCTCTTATTCTGCATCTCTTTTTGTAAATCTTTTTTCCTTCTTGCCTGCTTGCTTGGAACTCCATCCCTTCAAAACCTCTCTCCATTCTGCTGTTTGGACATAACCATAACTTCTAATTTTATATTTGGCTTAGAATAAGCTTCATAAGAGGTTGACTTTATTGAAAGAAACATTTGTTTATATTTTATTTATATTTTGTATTTCTTAACTGCCCATCTCCCTCAAAAAATTGGAATGTATAGGAAGATAAATTTTAAGGATAACTTTAAATTTTAAGGTAATTTAAGGACTCTCCCTCCACTTTTTAAATTTTTATAATTCTTAACATTTTAAATATTTTTAACTATGTCTCTTTTTATGGTTTTTATTTGTAAACCTCCCAGACTCTCTTAGATAATAAAATTAGAAATGTAATAAATAAATAATTATGTAGTATTAAATTGGATTATTTTTTCAATCAATTGGAAGAAAATTAAAAAATTATCTTGGTCACCTTCAATGTACCTTGAATCAACTACCTTTTCACAGATTCAGACAATAGATTTAAAGGCTTAAATAGCTACAATTGCACAAATTATTTAAAAGTAGCCATCGTGTTTCTTTAGAAAATGCCCTGTGGAATGGCCTGATCTTAGTAGGAACCACAGCTGAGCTCCAGGAAATGGAGGAGTAAAAAATGAGAAATTCTTGCTATCCAACTTCGAGATTGATTAAAGATCATGTAGAATTTAGTAGAAAGAGGTCCAAAAGGATGTTGGTCAAGCAACAGATCACTTGAGCAGTTTGTACCATTATCACATAAAATAAACACTTTCTTCTAGCGGTGGATTGATGTGCACTGTGTAGTGATAAAGAAAAGGTTTCCTAGGCAAGAAAAATGTGAAAAAGAACTTAATAAACATTACTGCCAACAGACATCATGCAAAAATAATTTCTACTAATCTGGTAAGGAAAACATTGAGCAGTTAAAATATAAACAAATTAAATGCATTTCATTCTCTGTTACGGTACTAAAATCATCTGGGCTTGAAATTAAGATTGGCAATCCATGACTGCATTTGGCAAAGAGAATATTAACTATTAATTGTTCAATTTTGCAATAGCCAATCAGAAGTGGCATTGTTAATAACTTTCTTTCTGCAGTCCCTGAAAGGTATGCTTTGCAGCTGCTTATAAATTTTTTTTACATTTGAATGGAATTTTCCAGACACATAATCAGACTAGTTGTTTTGATTCCTTTATTTTCTTTCAAAATTGCTATTCCAACTGAGGCAACTATAATAATGCCATTTCATCTTCGTTTTTGTATCAGTTAAATTCTTCTTCAATGATACGTAGATCTTGAATTTATGGATTACAGAGCTGTATTGCTTTACAAAATCTGTCTGCAAAATAATCCTGAGAAGAGAAGATGAACCAGATGAGAGACAGATCAGAGAAACATCTACCTTATTCATGTTGACAAGTCATGCTTGTATTATAGTGTCAGGTTCTTCAGGTCATAATGGTAGAACATGGTTGCATTCAGAATATTTAAAGTTTAACTTTCAGTTTTGATAGTTAGAAAGCTCAGGTGATGGGAAAGATGTATTTCAATAAAAGGACTTAGATAATTTTTCCAGATTGCAGAATTTGTTTGGGCAACATTGCTACTGAAAATTTCTCCAACTGTTCCATTTTCATGCATGATTATAATATTATCTGATGATGATGGTGATGACAATGATGGTGAAGAAGATGATGATGATTTTCCAAGCAGAGATTAGATAGAAATTCCAAAAGTCTAGGAAAGAAGTGAGAATACACGGAGCTACCTCTCTCTCTCTCTCTTTTACCCATCTGCTTAGATCTGATGGGGTTGGCTTACTCCATGTACTATCAGTAAACTAATGCCATCTTGTGGGACCTTGGAATCAGGTGCTCTCTGTGGCCATGGCTGCCATCTAAACAGCATCCCTCTTGAAATCCTCCACATAATCCTATTTAGTACTATTATTTGCTCCTTTGGTTTATTCTGTAAAGTTATTTATATTTCATAAGTTGCATATAGTTACAATTGAGAATATGATTGAGAAGATCTATACATTTAACTGTTAAGTAAATACATATTAAATTTGTTTGAAATTTTGAAACTGAATCCTGAAACTGAATCCTGGAATTCTGGACAGACAAAAGGAATTTATTTTTTACACAATGTATAATGAAATTTTAGAATTAACTACCAGATAAGGAGTTGAAGAAGTACCATAGGCAGTGATAGCAGGCCAGTGTTTATGCATCTATTTGCTGGATCTCAAGTGTGTTAAAATATAGTAGACTAGAATTAAGCCAATCATTCTTTGAAGCCAACCAAACTTCAAAGCATCACATCTTATGGGAATGTTCCCTTCACTCAGGAACAAGACAGGTCTAATGTCTGCTATTTCATTCATTCAACTTCATTCATCAGAATAGACTACAAGCAGAAATTCTGATGAATGAAAAAGTAAAACAAAACACATAGCAGAATTACCTTGTTCTAGAATGAAAGGAACTTTAGTAGAAGATGTGGTGCTGTCTACCAGCTTGACTGGCTTCAAAGAAAGGTTGGATAAATCTATAGAAGTCATAATGATAAATGACTACTGGCTTCTTTCACTGCAATTAGCTCTGAAGGTATCTGCTGAAAGAGTAGTGGACTTCTTTGTTGGCAGACTGCTGGCCTACATGGCCCAAGGGCTTGATCTAGGGCAGTGGTTCCCAAACTTTTTTAGTCCACCATCCCCTTGGTGCTACAAATTCATCCTCGGTGCCCCCCACCCAAGGGTGGGATTCAAATTTATGTGGGCGTGGCCTAATTTGAGGGTGTGGCTTGCTGGTCATGTGACTGGGTGGGCATGGCTTGCTGATCACATGACCGGTAGGTATAGTTTGGTGGTCATGTGGCTGGGTGGGCGTGGCCAGGTGACTGGCAAACAAGTGCTCTTCACTTAATGGCCGGTTGTTTAGCAAGTGTTCTAATTTATGACTGGCCTCCCCAGAGATACTTGACCTGTTTTTGGAGTTTTGACAGCCATGCACACACATACACACACACTCCCTTCTAACCCTGCTGGAGCAGGTCGTTGGACTAGAATTGGCAAAGGATCTCTGATTAGATTCTAGTAGTGAATAAAATCTAATCAGAGATGCTTTGCTGATTCTTGTTGATTTGTTTTATTTGTATCTCTTTATTTTATGTTGTTGAATTGCATTGACATGTGTGTCCCTTCTTGTGCACAACCCAGAAGCTTTTGTGATTCTTTGCAGCAAAAATTACCAACCTCTGGCTTTGCTCTACTTTTCAAATGTGCCGCCACTGCCGCGTTCTAGGTGCTGGCCCCACAGGTCCACCCCATTGAGCCCACTGCACTGGAGGAACCTGCCCAAGCAAGTCAAGTCAATGGGGTGAGCTGAGAGAGGGAAAGAGAGAGAGAGAAAAGAGAGAGAGAGAGAGAAAGAGAGAAGGAAGAAAAGAAAAAGGGAAAGAAAGAAAAAGGGACAAAGAAAGAGGGGGGATGGAAGGAAGGGACAGAAAGAAAAAGAATAAAGAAGGAGGAAGGGAAGGAGGAGAAAGATAATGAGATATCTATTCTAGACCAATCACCTGCTCCAGCAGGGTTAGAAGGGGGTGTGTGTGTTTTTTTGTTCTCCTTGTAATTTACCAGTACATTTTGGTTTTGCCTTCTTCAGAATTGGCACTGTAATACATTGGGGAAAAGTAATTTTTAGGGTGGAGATCTGGTCCAATGGATCCTGTTTAAAGCCTCAACAAAATGTGAGATCTTCTTGATAGTCGTGTCCATGTTTCATCCACAAAACCTTTAATAGAAGCCAAAGATGTTTCAATGTGCTGGCAAAGATGTTTCAATGTGGAAAAGGGCCTCAGTCTAAACTAGGCCTCATTTCAATCTGATGCATCAGGTCTCTCTCTTTCTCCCTTTCTCCCTCCCTCCCTCCCAGACTGGCTTTGCTCTACTTTCCCAATGTGCCTGCGGGGCTGGCACTTCGAACATGGATGGATGGATAGAGAGATAGAGATAGAGAGAGACAGGAAGGTAGGTAGGTAGATAGACAGATAGATCGATCTATATTGGTTGATAGGTAGGTAGGTAGGTAGGTAGAAAGACAGGCAGGCAGGTAGGTAGGTAGGTAGGTAGGCATGAAGGCAGGCAGACAGACAGACAGGCAGACCTTTTGGATGTATGTATGTAGGAAGGCTTGCGGAAGCAGCCCAACTGGCGGAGGTAGAGGGAACGATCACTTGGAAAGTAAGCAAGCAAGCAAGCAAGCAAGCAAGCAAGCAAGCAAGCAAGCAAGCAAGCAAATGCAGGGCTCGGTCGGAAGAACCAGGCTGCAGAGGGAGGCTAGGTTCTAGGTCTGGTCTGGCCACATAGAGCTGAACCGAACCAAGACACGCACCTTGGAGAGCTGCAGCTGCACCCACCCGCATCTTGCGCGCAAGCCTGGCTGGCTGGAGAGGCAGAGGCTGGGTGGCCACTGCGCACTCCCTTGTTCTCCTCCAGGGAAGGGGGCCCTAATGCTGGACCACCCACCCCTTCCACTGCGCGCCTTGGGAAGGTTTTGCTTTCTGGCCTTCTGGCATGCCTCCGCCACTTCCACCAGAGAGGGCAGCCTGCAAGTTAAGGTGCCCCCTTTCTGCCACCTCCCACCTCTCCCTCCAGGCTTTGCAAGGCTCGCCCTGCATGGGTTCTGCATTCAAGGAGCCAGCTATGGAGTGATGAAAAAGTCAATGGGCTGCATGGCCAGCAGTCAGTGAGCCTGTGGGGCCGGCTCCTTGAACGCCCCCCTGCTGCCTCTTAGCACCCCCCTGCCAGCCCCCTTGCCTCTTAGCGACCCCCTAAAGCATCCCACCGCCCCCAGGGGCAGTACTGCCCACTTTGGGAACCACTAATTTAGGGTATTGCTTATGTTCTTATTACAGAAGGAACATTGTACATTAGCTCCTTCCCCAACTCTAATGTGCCAAAAAGAGCTGTTTAATTTAATTTAGTTTAATTTTAATAATTTAATTTTGTTTAATTTAATTAAATCTGTTTGATGTATTGCTCCTCCTTCTGGAAACTCGCATTTCTTTTCACTGTTATGGCAGCTTAGTCAGTGATGTTGGAAACAGAACTGTCATAGTAAGACCAATGTATTGCTAGCATTTATGCTTTGAAATCACGCTCCTCATTTGCAGAGGTAACAAATGCATTCTAAGAGGAGACAAATAAGTGACTGGCAGAACCCAGCTGACAGTTCATTGAAAACCATTAACATTCTTGGAATGATATTTAAATGGAGAGAAAAGAAAAGATCTTTCCAACTGCAATCCTTTTATTAACTTGGCATTCCAAGTTTGCTGATGAAAATTGGCTTGTGTCAAAATTGGCCTTAATGAAACAATAGCAAGATAGTTCCTTGGCCCAAATGTGTCTTTGTACCACTGCTGCTCACATTTCTGAAGCCACTCTTACAGACATATTGTAGGTAGATGGCAGCGCAATGTAGATAAAAATCAAGCTAAGTGACAATTTAAAACCCCAAAGGCTTGTGCAGTAAGAGATACAAGGCACTTATTGTTGTGTTTTCTTCTCTGACATTCCACTTAAAGTTTGTAGTGGTTGCAAAAAGCATTCCAATTAAGGCAAATCTGCCAGGGTCTCTATGAACCCAAATAAGCATGAATGCTCCAGAGCTGATGATAATTATCCTAATGAAACTGAATGAGGCTGGGAGATTAACACAAAGCATTTTGTTGTTGTTGTTGTTGGCATTGTGTGGTCTCAAAGGGATAAAGTGATGCAACCATCTTTCTCTGTGATGACATTTCTCTAGTTCCATTTATGCTCTCATTATTGCTTTATGCTTTGATGTTTAGCGATGGAGAGGGGCAATACCCCAGAGTAAACAGGCAAGTGCTGTCCCAGATTTGAGTTCTACCTCCTCTGAGTTCATGTTAAAAAGAAAAATAGAAAATAATTATCTGAGATCCAGGAAAAGACTGCAAAGTTAGAGAACTGTGGGGAAGTGGAAATGTACTTTTAGGGGAAATGTACTTTCCTTCCCCTATATTTCAATCCTATATTGGACATTCCAATTATACCTGGCTTTCTTCTGGATGTGAACTAACTCCTAGAATGTTGCTGTCTATGTGACAAGAATTCCACACAGCAAGAAAACATCATAATTGAGAAAGGGTGAGCTACTTGATAAGAAGCCCCCTTCTATAATGAAGCTTAATTCTGAGTAAAGATATATAGGCTGAGTGCACAAGTAATAATAAGAATAATAAGAACAATATAGACTGTTTATAGCAGATACCATTCTCTGCCCCAGGGGCTCTTTTAAGCAATTTGGGGTAGCTTTATGTCATCCAGGTCATAGTTGTCTCAAAGATGCTTTTTCAAAAAGCAGCTAGACTCTTTTTTTCTTTGAGGAAGATGTTTGAAGCTGCTTCCACAAAACCCCCAAAAACCCAGTCTAGTTGCCTTTTGAAAAAGCTCCCTTGAGACAATTTGGGGTAAAATTTGGAGCTATGCTGTGCATTTACTATAAGAGAATTTAATGTTTTTTATGACCCTGTAGTCCCTATTTAGGGTAGGGACAGGGCAACTGAATGGAGCTGAGTGTTTACTGGCTGGATGCCCTTCTTGGCACCTATGCAAAGATTGCAGCAAATATTTTTTAAAATTTGTATCCTGAGAAAGAAAATCTCCCACTACGCAGGATTGAACTCTCAACCTTCCAAGTAGGAAGCGAGCATCTTCATCACTAGGCCACCACACCATTCCTACAAGAAAATTCAATAATGCCAAAAAATCTGCTACAGAATTTCAGACTGGAATGCTATGAATATTTCAACTTTTCCTAAAACCAATGCACCAAAAGTAAACTTTAGAATCTTGAGATTCAGGTCAGGAAACTGGTTGGAAGTTAAAGTTCAGGTCAGGTGAGATATCATGAACAATGATTAAAAAAAAACACAGTGGGAGCTATAGCACTCCAGTGCTCAAATAGCAACAGATTATCTAAAAAAAGAAAAGACATATGGCATATTGAATTTACCACAACACACCTCAAGGTTACAGTTGTTAGCCTCTGCTTTGGAGAGCTCTGCAGCTCTTGAGAAAATTATCAAATATTTTGCAGTGAGGTTACTGATGTACAACCTTCCTGGAGGCTCATTACAATCAAACCTGTGTGAAAAAAAAATCTCTGAGTATGGAATATTGACAAGCTACAATAATAAAAACTGTTCAAATATCAAATACAGGGAAGATAGAGAAGCTCTGATCCTTTAATAGTTGCTGAACTGCATCTCCAGCATAACCAGTTATGAGGGCTGCCGAAATTGCTCTTCAAGAACATCTGAAGACTCACTTGTTTCCATCCCTCACAGGCAGGGATATGATTGTTTGCCATGTGTACATAGAGGGCAGGTTTGTATTTTGGAAAACATTTAAGCTTTACATATAGCTTCTGTTATGTATGCAGAGTTTGAATTGATTGGTTGTTCTTGTAAAGTGTTTGAAATCATTGGTTAAAAAGTGTGGGAAAACCCTGCACTCTGATTGGCTGTCAGCTGAGGCAGCCGGCTATATATAGCTGCCTCGGCTAAGCCAAATTGGGTCCGTTCTGAGCTGAAGTCACAATAAAACTTAAGAGCTGAAGCACTCCGTGTCTGCCTCTCTATGCGAACCTAACACTGGCATTCAAGGTGGCCCTGCAGGTTCACCCATTGACTGTAGTACCGCACCTGAACCGGTGCCTTGAATGCATGTTGGGAAAAGCCGCCGCCACCACTTTCCCAAAGTGCTGCCACTCTCGCATTCTTTCTGTCTGTCCATCAGTCCGTCCATCCATCCATCTATCCATCCAAAAGGTCTGTCTGTTTGCCTACCTGCCTTCCTGCCTATCTACCTACCTGTCTGTCTTTTTGTCTAGCTACCTATCTACCAATATAGATCTCTCTCTCTCTCTTTCTCTCTCCCAATATATCTCACTCCATCGCCCCCATATCGCCCTCCTTCCGTTCCTTCACCCCCATGTTGCCCCTTTTCGTTCTATCGCCCCCCTGAAAAACAAAATCGCTCCCTGGGGGGCGATATTGCCCAGGTTAAGAACCACTGGACTAAATGATAGAAAAAATGGCCAACTAGTTAAAAACCAGCACCACAAAATGAATAACTATATGAATAGATGGTGAGTGAAATTTTAGAAACATAGTGGTGTTTATGTTCAGGCCAGAGAAAAGTTTCTGTTTCTGTGCTGCATTCAGTGGGTGTTGTGCTTTTGTTTCAAATTCA
Source organism: Naja naja (assembly GCA_009733165.1). NCBI lineage: Eukaryota > Metazoa > Chordata > Lepidosauria > Squamata > Elapidae > Naja > Naja naja. Next base: position 326,572,755 of record CM019148.1, on the reverse strand, counting down.
GTCTTTCCCATACGTGCATTTATTTCTCTGATGTCAATCCTGTTAGATTGAAAGACTCTTTCTTCTTTCTTCGTGACACTCAATTCAGTAATAAGATGTTCATGTGGAATTTGAAAATGCTTGGTTCACAGTCCATATGATTTTGCCTTGTTCCTCCATGGATTTTATTGCATATCTGTATATTTTTTATATGAACACTACTAAATGAGCTTTTTTAAACAATTCCCTATGAATTTCAATATCAGACATTTCTAAATGGTTATATACTCTTACAGCCCATATATTCCCTCAGGTATTACATTACAATTATGGCAAAGGAAGTGACCATGTCAAAAATTAATCTTACACATATCTCTTTTCAATGTCTCTCTGAGTTGTTCTCAATGTCAAAAATAGCTAATAGTTAGGATGGCAAAATTTGGAGGGTGTTGCACAGCTAGATGGAAGAAAGAAGAATCACAATTTTAAAAAGCATTCCTCCTTCTAAATATATCAAAGCATTTGACATTCTCTGCAACTACTGTACTTCAGATGTTTTTCTCCCTCCTTCACAGAAGAAGTATAAATAAAAAGATGTATATTTTCCAGATCCAAAAGTTGGAAAAAAGAGATCTAGGAATCAATTCTGATTAGAAATTAATACTGGCTGTCATTTCTATCCACGTCTAAAGAGCTATCTGAATTACAGAAAAAATTGTCTTAAACATAAACTGAGTAGAATTCCTGGTCACCTTCATCAACCACATTCAAAAGCCTGAGCTATTTCCAGTATGTTACACTTGCCTGCTGTGTAGCTGTTCAAAATGAGAAGCTTAACTGGAAAAAGAATGTGAGGAAAAATAATTTATTTCATAAATGCATATATTCAATTCAGTAAGTAAATTTGCATTTTGTAAGCTGTCCAGGGACATCTCTAGTCAAAATGGGCAGCAAACAAGTCTAATAAATAATTAAGTAAATGAATAAAAGCATTCAAAGCCCTATGCCTGAATTCACAAATGCACCTTTTTCTTCTTATTGTATCAAAATAGTATCTTGAAAGGTAGGATACATTTCTGAGTCTGTCTGGGCTCCAGAAGCAGCTTGGTCTTGATTTGTAACTTGAATTGTAGGACTCTAGGCTAGACTAGGAAAGGCACTTTGAAAGAAGGTAATTCAAAATATTGGCATATGATTGCCAAGAAAATGGCATGGATATGTCTCTGTAGGCAGTTGGAGCTAAGCAGCTTTACATTGTCATTTTTTATGAATAGACTGGATGGCATTCTTCTCCATCCTAGCTTGCCTGAAAAGGAGAGAAAAGAAAATGAAGCTGGATGAAAAGTAGAGAATGCCAGAAACAGCATAATTCCCCTTCTATGCCTTCTGGGTTCAAATTCATAAACTCTCCACATTGCCTCATTATCCTTTCAAATGTCATAGTTGTATTTGACTAGCTTACTATCCAATAGCCTTAATCAGATGTGGCTGCAGGGGAAAAACAATAAAGCAGATGGGGGTTTATGTCTGTGAAGAGACACATAGCCTGTGAGATTTGCTGCACATTTCCACCGTAAATAATGTCCATCTGACTTAAGGAAGATTAATTTATGCAGAATGATGAGGATCAACCCTAGCTTTTCTCATAATATAAAACAGAGAGTTTTGTATAATACAGCGGTACATCTTGACAGTTCTGCTTGACTTTAAGTATCCACTTTCATTGAAGAGGTTGCCTTCAGAAGGATTTCTTGATTGTACACGGTGCAATATTACACACAATAACAATTCACCACCTAAGTAGAACAATAATTTGAATGAAGCTATAACTGCCATCAGGAAATTGAGCCTTGGTGGTGCAGGCTGTTAAATGCCTAGCACTTAATTCCAGCTGCCTGCAATTAGTGCAGGCTCGATTCCCACCAGGCTCAAGCTTGACTCAGCCTTCCATCCTCTCAGGGTAGGTAAATTGAGGACCCAAGATTGTTGGGGGCAATAAGCTGACTTTGTAAAAATGCCGCAGGCATATACAATGGAATGAAGGCTATTGCTGAGTGCATTGGGTTGCACTCCAAAAATTGTAAGCCGCCCTGAGCCTCCAGAGAAGGGCGGCATATAAATATGAATTTAAAAAAATGAATGCACTAAAAAAGTCAAAGGGGCTGTAATTCTCCAGTTGTCAATGTTGTCCAAACTGATGCTATCATTAAGTTTGGGAAATTTATAATGTGTCACTTTGAGCCTTGACAAGCAACATCATACAGTGGAGAGTATAGGGTCCAATTTTCCAATTCAGAGCAGGCTGATTTGGAGAATGTGAGTAGAGTTAGCTGTCCATCTCTAAAGTAAAGCCTATCATGAGTTGACATTGATTCCTGTAACTGATGACTTGGCAACAATGACAAAGTGCTTTGTCATTGTCTTCTGTTTGTTCAATTCAGCCTATAGCCACAGGATTAGTGAATAGTTTCCCATTCTAGAACTAACCAGGTTAGCTAAGATACACACACTATACAGTAATACTCATATTTAGGAATGGGCAGATCTATCTGATTTTTCTTTTTTTCCATTCCCCTAGTCTAAGCTTATTTTTGGACTATTATACATATTTGAAAAAGAATCATGATTATATGCATTTCCCCCTCTTTCTCGTTTCTCTCTCCCAGAGCACATTTTCCTCATATACACATATTTGAAATTAGAACTGTATATGAAATGCAGCTTAATAAATGCAGTTAAATAACTTTAACATTTATCATAAAAGGCAGGTTTCTTCACATATTTTTGAAAGGGGAAAGCTTAAGTTCATCTGAGCTCTTTTTAATGTGCTGTGTCCAAGATTTGACATAATACTCAAGGTGAGGTCTGAGAAGAAAGAGGAACTATGAACATTTCTGCACTACACTCTTCCTCCTGTGAGGTCCTTGGTGCTCTCTGAACGTAGCTGGTTGTTGTTGGGTTTTTTTTACAGACATCTTATTACCAAATTATGTAACATTATTAGTACTAGATAACATCATTGCACTGAAGTTGTTACCTAGTTTGGTAATGAAACATCTGCAAGAAAGCAACCAAGCTTAGAGTGTACCAAGGACCCCATTGTTCAACCTTCAGCTGCAAATATTCTCTTTTATCAGTACTATATCAGTAAAAGAAGAATTAGGGGTGATATGATAGCAGTATTTCAGTATTTGAGGGACTGCCACAAAGAAGAGGGGGTCAAATTATTCTCCAAAGCACCAGAGGGCAGAACAAGAAATAATAGTTGGAAACTGATTAAAGAGAGAAGCAACCTGGAATTAAGGAGAAACTTCCTAATAGTAAGGACAATTAACCAGTGGAACAGCTTGCCTTCAGAAATTGTGGGCTCTCCATCACTGGAGGTTTTAAAGAGGAGACTAGACAGTCACTTGTCTGATATTGTATAGGTTGTCCTGCTGGAGCAGTGGGCTGGACTAGAAGACCTTCAAAGTCCCTTCCAACTCAGCTATTCTATTCTATTCTATTCTATTCTGTTCTGTTCTGTTCTGTTCTGTTCTGTTCTGTTCTGTTCTGTTCTGTTCTGTTCTATTCTATTCTATTCCATTCCATTCCATTCCATTCCATTCCATTCCACTCCACTCCACTCCACTCTACTCTATTTTCTATTCCTAAAAAATATAAGTGAATAGTAAACTGATAGACTTGTTTCTTTTTAAAAAGCCCCCAGGAAAAGTCTTAGGAAAGAAAAATGTATTTAAAACTAAAATTCTGTTGATTTCACACTAGCAACATTCTGCATGCCAACCAATATTATAATCACCAAGCCACTAACAAAGATTGATAACAGAAGTTGGAATAGATCTTAATGAGGAAAAACTGGGAAACGAGGTGAGGAGATTTCACAGTAGCCTAGGTCAAAGTAAAGTCCATTGAACACTTCAAACCAGTGATCACCAATCGGTGGGCTGCAGGCCATTGGTGGTCCACGAGAAAATTTTGGTGGTCTGCAGAGAAATGTCACCCCCAAAGCACCCCCCAAATCAATTAATCCAGGCTGCACAGGAACACAAGGAGGCGCCGCCCACATGGCCCATGGGAACACAAGGCTTGCATTGCTTGTATTGTGAACAACATGAGGTAGTGAGGGGAGGGGGAAAGGGAGGGGGAACTTGCTCCACTCATCTCGCCTGGTCACTGGGCTGCTTCTTTCTGCTTCTTTCTTTTTCTGCTTTTGGCTGCCTGCAAGGAAAGCAGAAAAAATCTTTCTTTCTATCCCCCAAACACCACCAGAAACAAGTGTTTGGGACCCTGCTCCAACAGGCTGCACTGGCAAAGACTCATTTCTGGCAGAATTTGGGGGAGAGAAAGAAAGACTTCTGCTGCTTCTGCTGCTTTCCTTGCATGAAGCCAAAAGTCTCTCTCTCTCTCTCTCTCTTTCCCATTGAGAATGGACCTGGAGACAGTATCCTGCAATCCCAAATAAAGAATGATCAGTCAGTAGGAAAACAGGATGGGGGATTTTCCTGCAGACAGAGACCCTGGGAAAATCTCAAAGAAAGTCTGCAGGAAAATCCCCCACCCTATTTTCCTACCGACCGATCATTCTTTATTTGGGATTGCAGGATACCGTCTCTCTCTCTCTCTCTCTGCCCATCCTGAGAATGGAGCTGAAAAGCAGGTTAGTGAAGGACTATGGCTGCCTTGGAGGGTGTGTGTGTGTGTGTGAGGCACCTCTGTGTGTGTGTGTGTGTGAGAGAGAGAGAGAGGGAGAGAGAGAAAGAGAGAGAGAGAGAACATCACTGTCAGCCCTCTGAAGTTAGATCGGATCTCTCTCTCTCTGTCTGTCTCTCCCACCAATGTCAGCAAGCCACCGTCAGTCAAAATTCATATTAGTGGTCTGTGGGATTTAAAATTATGAGTTTGGTGGTCCCTCAGGTCCAAAAGGTTGGTGACCACTGCTTCAGACATTTGAATCAACCCAAGCTGGAAAAACTATTTTCAGTTTGAGTGATGTCATAAAGTTGAGAAGAGGACAATGACATTCACTTTTTGCCCTCCATACACAGCTTATGGACCATACTTATCACAGGGCTATCTGGCAATGTGAATATGTTTTATTTGTTAGTATTTTGAAACTTTCCTGTTATTGATGCAACCTAAACTGCCTTTTTTTGTAGCCACTATGAGCTGCTGTTTCACAATCCATTTTCCATCAACTTCAATTCCAAGGTAATGAATGAATAGAAAGCATAGATAGTACTTTCATAAGTCCTATTACCAAGCCTGATTTCATTATCTCTATCTATGAACCTTTCAACTACTGGTGGATGTCTGCTTTGGTCTTTGATTCTATTTTGACAACCTGCTTCTCATTTACTTCTCAACCTGCTTTCACCTTGCTTCTCACCTACTTCTCACATAAATTCTGGCCTTCGTTCAGGTTCTCTATTCAATTGCTTGTGATTTATTGGCTGCTTTATAATATCTGCCTTTACCAAGAGTCAGATTAGCTTACTCACTCCGAGATTGGGCAGTTTACGATATAACAAAAGTCTAAAATGTTGCAACTTTAAATTGCAAACTACAAGGATATTTTGCTGAAGGTTTTCAGATGCTTGAAGCATTTAATAATATTAATACATTTTACAATGCTTCATTACTTTTTATATGTGGGAAGATGGAAAGTTTACCCAAGAAATCATACTTACCTTTAGGAAAATTCATAAATTAGGTAAGAATATGAACTGTTGACCATATTAGAACAAAGCAGAAATTTGAAAATATGTTACCTAGAGGAAAAGTGGAAATCATGTAGCTTTACTTTTCTTTTATAAGAAAAGTACATTTACATTGTCTGTGACAATCTAAAGTTTTTCTTTGGACAGGTGGCAAAGTAGTATATTTGTGCAACATACATACAAACAGAAAATGTAAAAATTATTAATTGAACATTATCTTTCTCCTCTCTGTGCTGCTGAGTTCTCTGAGTCTATATGTACTGTAGTTAGAGCACTATGCCATGAGGGTTCAGATAACAATGACACATGGGAGTAATTCTTCAGCTCAGTAATTCCAATAGCAATAGAATTTAGGCTTATATGCCACTTCATAGTGTTTTACAACCCTCTCTAAGTGGTTTACAGAGTCAGCATATTGCCGCCAATAATCTGCGTTTTCATTTTACCCACCTTGGAAGGATGGAAGGCTGAGTCAACCTTGAGCCAGTTAGGATCGAACTGTGGGCAGTCGGTAGCAGAATTAGCCTGCAATATTGCATTCTAACCACTGTGCCACCATGGCTCCCTATCAATTCTACCAATAAGTCACCATTATTGTATTTTCACAACCTTACAGTGAAGTGGTTAAAATTTTCCTTGTGTTTCTTTTTGTGCTCTGTACTAGATGGTAGGATCCTCAAACTTGCTTTATTTTTCAGAAATAATTCCATTTTTATTGGTATGATTGATTATGTGGATGTATGGCATTTTATTTTAACTCATATTGTAATTCATGAGCAAGAGTTATGAGGTACATCTATGTTCTGATCTAGGCTTCCCAATGTCATGAAGCAGATTCCACATCCTGATCAAACCCCTTTTATTTAGGTTAAAGTTAATTCCTCTCCAGCAAAGTCCCAGTCTTTCATGAGATTTCACAACTTCAGACCTTTATCAGGCTTGGAGAGTTGGCAGGCTGATATCTTCTGAACACCACACTGTAGCAACAATTACCTGGCAAGAAGTCAGGAACGTATCTTCACTCTAATGAATTGAACTAATTGTCTCCTGCAAACACCACTCCCCTTTCACTCCTCTTTATTCTCTATGGGAGGAGCCATTCACCGTCCACCTGAGCCTTTACTCCCTAGTCAACCCACACTGGGAACAGGCTCAGCTATTCTTCTGCCCCACTGATCTCTGACTCCGAAGGCAGCTGATAACTCTCAGATGGCCCAGGCCCCATCTCTGCCTCCAACGCAGAGCACTCGTCAGAGCTTTCCCCAGACTCCAGGACTGGCCCATGTTCCTTCCCAACCTCCTCACTGTCTGAGTCTTCCACCAGATCTGCTGGCCACTGGCAGGTCACAACAATCTATTAGCTTTTCAACAGACTTATCATTTTCCATTTAGCATGCATGCATAACTGCTACTGTGATGTCATTGGCATGTTATTTTGTCATCATTGTGGTTAAGCACAGGTACTAACACTTATCCTACAGCACAGGATATGTGTAGCCATTCACATTTACCCATTTGTAATGTTATCCACTGAAATAATAGGAAATAATACTGTACACTTCACATGCTGCTGAAAATAAATAAATCAAAAACTACAAATATTTGTTCTTTTTCTCATGCTAGATGATCAGACAACAGAGTATGTTTACTGAAACTTACCTGAATCCATCAGACTCTATATATGGTATCTTCTACCAGATCAGATCATTTTTATTCAATTGAGTTTGTAAACCAGCAATACTGGTTTTTGAACATTGCTGGTATAAAAACATATGTTAAATTTGACAATTCCTGTTCCCACCATCATCCAAAACACATGCAGTATCTCTAATTGATAAAAATAACCTAATACAGTTAGCGACGAAGAATATATTGCATATAATTTCAGGCCAGTGTTCTGTCTTAGTGTAATAATAGTGTTTTCCTAGAATGCCAATTATTAACTTCATACCATAGTTTTATTGCTTAAAGTTCTGGGGGTAGAGACATCAAAGACCTATTTTTAAAAAGAATAAATAAATTAAGCATGTAAGTCTGGCAAATAAGCTTCCTAGAAACTTGTATATCCTAGAGGTACAAGGGCCAATTACTTTTATTTATTTTCTGTTCCCATGACACCTGAATTCTTTGCATATGATATAAAACATTAAAGTAGGTTCTGCTTGAATGCTAATATATATTAATTCTTTGCTAATATAACTTTTCTCTTCCTTTCTCTTGGTTTCATTATAAGGAAGAACAATTGCATTTTTAAAGCAACTACTATAAATCATAACCTGTTTATGACTCTGCACTGAACTTAATGTTATGCTGCTTGCCAGTTCAATTAAAGAAAGAGGTTTCATGCTGTGTTTCTCTCCCTTTCACTGCATGGAGAGAATAAACCTGTTGAAAATGATGATGATGATGACATTATCAACTATACAACTTCTTTAGACAGTGATGTATTAATTAATGATGTTAATATCAAACTGGAAGAGATGCAAGATTTCACACTTAGTTATGAAGAGAAGGGACATCAAAGTGGATGCAGAATGTCTTAGATAAATACTACATATTGATTTTACAGTAGATAATGTTGAAATGGTACTATGTAACCTAAAGCTATCTTGATCTATTGACCCTGATGGTTTATGTGCCTACTTTTTGAAAAAGATTGCCACTGCCCTAGCTGAACCTCTATGCACAATCTATGAAGTATCTTTCAGAACCAGCTTCTTGCCCAACTTATGGTCATTAGCCATGGTCATACCTATTTTTAAAAAGGGAGACCCTAATCTAGTAGAAAATTACAGACCAATCTCACTGTGTTGCGTCACCTATAAAGTCATGGAATCAATTATAAACCAATCCATCACCCTCCACTTAGAAACAAACAACCTGCTTTCTAACAAGCAGTTTGGTTTCAGGAAAAAATTGTCATGTAATCTGCAACTCTTACACTGCAGAAACATTTGTACCACACATCTTGACACATAGTCATAAGCAATAGACACAATTTACATAGACTTCTGCAAAGCCTTTGATTCAGTAGTGCACAACAAACTACTGTTGAAACTAAGGTCTTATGGCATCTCCGGATCTCTGCACAAGTGGATAGCTGTGTTCCTGTCAAACAGGCAACAAAAAGTCAAAATAGGAAGGGCCCTATCAAATCCAGCACCAGTTAACAGTGATGTCCTCCAAGGCAGCGTTTTAGGACCCACATGCTTTCTGCTTTACATCAACGATCTATATGATCATATTAAAAGCAGCTGTATCCTCTTCGCCAATAACATAAAATTATTTAACATGACTGACAATGCTGCTGCTCTACAAAGCATCCTTGACTATGTGTCAGAATGGTTGTGTAATTGGCAACTCCAACTTTCAACTAATAAATGCTCTGTCCTACACATTGGCAATAAAAATCAGAAGACCAAATATAAGTTGGGCAGAAACAATCTAGTAGACAAGCCTCACTCTGTCAATGACCTAGGTGTACTCATCTCAAATGATCTAAGTCCCAGAGCTCACTGTAACAGCATTTCCAAAAAGGCATTAAGAGTTGTTAACCTTATTTTGTGAAGCTTCTTCTCCAGTAATATTGAATTGCTAACTAGGGCATACAAAACCTTTGCCAGACCAATTCTTGAATACAGCTTGTCTGTCTGGAACCCACACTGTATATCAGATATTAACATGACTGAGTAGGTTCAGAGGTATTTCTTGAGATGAGTACTCCACTCTTCTACTCACAATAGAATTCCCTATGCTTTCAGACTTGAAATTTTGGGCTTGGACAATCTGGAACTGTGCCACCTGTGGTCCAATCTAAGCATAGTACACAAAATTGTCTGCTATAACATCTTGCCTATCAACAATTTCTTCAGATTCAACCACAATAATACACGGGCAAACAATCAATACAAACTCAATGTAAACCACTTCAAACTCAATTGCAGAAAATATGACTTCAGCAACAGAGTGGTCAACACCTGTAATGCTCTACCCAACTCCATTGTTATAGCTCAAACCCTCACATCTTCAATCTCAAACTGTCTACCATGGACCTCACTGCATTCTTAAGAGGTTCTTAAAGGGGCAATGCATAAGCACACCAGCATGCCTACCGTCCCTGTTTTACTGTCCCCATTTATCTGTATTTACTCCCTTTGTTCTTGTTTATGTTCATACCTATACTTGTTATCTTGTACATGTTTGACAAACAAACAAACAAATAAAAATAATAAATAATATTTTTTGTGTCATCTTCAGATTAATATACAGGCAACAGAGAGTGAGAATGAGTTCTTCGTAAGACCCATGTCCTCCAGAATTGCTAGCGGACTAAGTGGATTAACAACAACAACAACAACAACAATAAAGTAACTATGTGTGTTCAATTAACTGATCATCCATTTCCATATTGGGACATAATGCTGATGCAACAGTGCTGTTCTCCATGGTGGTGGTAGTGTGAAAAAATTGGCAGCCATAGATATTGAAGTAAAAATTCCTGTGTTGTGATTTCTGACATGTAATATAATTGTATAATTCAACACAAAGATATAGAGGCAACATCTATTTTCAACCTTGAATTCATAGGCACCATTAAAGGAAAAATCAGATATAGCAATCAAATAAAATAGTTTTGGCTAACCCAATTGTTTTTTTTTAATGTGTCAGTATATGACAGAAAACCCTTGGGAGAAAGCCACTTTATCATCTTAAAATAAAGCATGAGTATTATAAGACTTTGAATTGAGTAATATATTGAGTCTCCAGGGAGCTTTTAATATTTTTTTTCATTTTTGATCTTTATTGGCTTTTATAAATATTTGTCCCTAGAAATCCATGCAAAGAGATGCAGAAATTAATCTAGGAAAATGCATTTCCCCATAAAAGACTATATGAAATTCTTGTATATACTGAGGGACATGATAAAATCCAGCTGTAACTTCATGACAGATGCAACAAAGTAATATAGGAAATAATGTATGAACAATGTATGCAAAAGAGAAAAGGGTCCTGTCCAGTGGTGTTTTGTGAGGGGGGAAATTGTAAGATGATTGATAGTCACGGTGTAAGCTTCAGGTAAGGTTTGCATCATGACTCTGTACCATGTTACCAAGTTTCACACACAAACACATACAGACACAGACAAACACATGCAGTGTCAGCTGCTATACTTCATACCACTTCCAAGTCTTGCCTTCCAGGATGCAGAATTCAAAAAGTTTTGGAAGTGCTGGAGGAGGCCCAGGGATGACACTTAATGTAGTCAGAATAGAACTGAAAGGGATCTTGGAGATCTTTTAGTTCAACCCCCTGCTCAAGAAGAAGACCTTAAACCATTTCAGACAAGTCCAGTCTTTCCTTAAAATTCTCTAGTGATGAAGCACCCATAACTTCTAAAGGCAAGCTGTTCCACTGGTTAATTGTTTTTACTGTTGGGAAGTTTCTCCTTACTTCCAAGTTGCTTATCTCCTTGATTAGTCTCCATCCATTGTTTCTTGTTTGCCTTCTGGTGCTTTGAAAAATAAGCTGACACTCTCCTCTCTGTGACAACCCCTCAAATATTGGAACTCTGCTATCATGTCACCTAGATCTAGTCCTTCTTTTCTCTAGTTTAGTCACACCCAAATCCTGCAACTGTTCTTCATATGTTTTAGCCTTCAGGCCTCTAATAATGCTCTTCTTTGCACTTTTTGCAGTCTCAACATTTTTTTTGTAATGTGGTGATCAAAACTGGATGCAGTAGTCTTACTAAAGGTTTATAAATATTAGCGGTACTAATACTTGATGTGATTTTGATTTTGATTCTATGTCTCTGGTTACACAACCAAGGATAATATTAGCTCTTTTGGTTGCTACCATATACTGTTGGCTCATATTTAAGTGATCATCCATTAGAATTCCAAGGTCCCGCTCACAGTTACTGTTTTTGAGCTAAATTTCACCTAATCTGTATTTGTACCTTTGGTTTTTCCTGCCTGGGTGTTAAACCTTGCTTTTCTCCACATTAAATTTCACTTTATTGGATAGGGTCTATTTTTCAAATCTGTCAAGTTCCTTTTGGAGCTTGTCTTCTGGGGTGTTGCTAGCTTTGTATCATCTGTAAATTTGATGAATTCTCCTTCTATTCCCTCATCTAACTCATTTATGAAGATATTGCAGAGTACTGGGCCTAAGATGGAATCCCCACTGCTTACTTACTTCCATGTAGATGTGGTACCATTAAGGACTATTAATTGAATACAGTTTGTCAGCCACCAATCCAACTAAGTGTTGCATCTTATTGTTAAGTTTGCATAGAGAGACAGGGCACAGAGTGCTTCAGCTCTTGTTTATTGTGACTTTCAGCTCAGAACGGACCCGAATGGCTTAGCCGCGGCAGCTATTTATAGCCGGCTGCCGCGGCTGCTAGCCAATCGGAGTGCAGGGAATTCCTGCACTTTTTACAACCACTCATTTCAAACTCTGTACTTCAACAACCAATCATTTTAAACTCTACATATATTACACCCCTCCCCACTAGGTTTGGTCCATACTCAAACCCCATCTATCTAACATACTCTTGTAAATAGGTGGGGCTCTTACGGTTATGCTTGGATCTGCGTAGTTCTGGTATTCTGGTGACCTCTCCTTGTGAGAAAGGCATATTATCTGATAACATTTCCTTATTTGGACTTCTTGTGCCGGTAGACCTGGCTTGGTTACTACAACCTGGTCTCTCCTCCCAATCCATTTCCAACCCAGTGTCATCCTCTAAGTTTGGTATTGCTGTGCCATCTTCCATATGAGATGACCGTTGTTGGGGCTGTGATAGCATTTGGGATAGTTCCTGTCGTGTTAGCTTGTTACACATGGGGTTGATTCTTACTTGCTCATTACCTTCATTGTCACCCCCTTCCCCCCTAGAAAAGGCTGTGGGTAGGGAGTCTAGAGAGGTACTATGAGGATGATCCAGAGACCTTCTGGATCATAATTGGTCTATGTGCCAACTCCAGAAAACACCATCCTCAGTCTGAACCCTGTAAGACCTGGGCCCTGTAACCTGGATTATTTCTGCAGGAATCCATAAAGGTTCACCCACTAGGTTTTTAGCATAAACTCTATCACCCACATAAAAACTACGAGTTTTGCTAGTGGAATCTACTGGAGCATTGGATGTGTAAGTGGGGTGAAGGCAGTCAAGGGGAGACCTGAGTTTTCTACCCATCAATAGCTCGGCTGGAGTTAGGTTATTGGATGGGTTTGGAGTAATGTGTTGGTTACTGAGCAGTTTCTCTACTTTCTCAGTGATATCCCCAGGACCTAATTGCTGGAGTTTCTCCTTGGTAAAACGTACCATGCGTTCAGCCCGGCCATTAGTCGAGGGATGCCCGGGGGCTGTAACGGTGTGTCTGATACCCTGTTGTGCCAGATAAGATTCAAAGATATTGGCAGTAAATTGGGGACCATTGTCAGAAACAATAATGCCAGGTAGACCATGAGTTACAAAAAGTTTTCTTAACTGTTTGATAACAGCGTCTGCTGTGGTGGAGGACATGAGAATAACCTCTAACCATCTGGAATATGCATCTACCACAATGAGAAAAGTATGCCCTTTGGTAGGGCCAGCAAAATCAATATGAATCCTAGACCATGGGCCCCTAGGAGATTCCCATTCCTGTTTAGGGGCGACAGGTGGTGCAGGCCTTGTTTTCTGACATTTGGTACAGGATGCAACCCAGTGTTCAACCATTTTGTCAATACCAGGCCACCATACATAACTCCTGGCCAAACCCTTCATTCTGACAATTCCCGGGTGTCCCTCATGCAACATTTCTAATACTTCTTTCTGCAGTTTTGCAGGAATAACTACTCTGTTACCCCACAAAATATACCCTCTCAACACAGATAGTTCAGTTTGTCTGGACTTAAAAGATTGGGAGGCCTGAGGAAGGTCCTGTAGTGGCCAACCTTTCTTGATTCAACCCACAATAGGAGCCAATACACTGTCTTTGGCTGTTTCTCTAGCAATAATAGCAGCATGTACAGGAAGTTTGGCAACAGTTTCTAAGAAGAATGTGTAAGTTTCAGGAGCAGGGTCCTCAGTGCACAAAGGGAGTGGGCAGCGACTCAAAGCATCTGCATGTCCAATGTCCTTTCCCGGTTTATGGATGAGCTTATATGAATATGCTGCAAGGAATTCAGTCCATCTCATCATTCTGGGTGACAGGAAGATTGGAGTTGGTCTATCGCCGGCCACAATTCCCAGAAGTGGTTTGTGAACTGTGACAATGGTGAATCTTTTTCCATAAACGTATTTGTGGAATTTCTTAACAGCTGCTACAATTGCCAACGCCTCTTTGTCCAGCTGACTATAGTTCCTCTCTGCTTTAGTCAATGTGCATGAATAAAAAGCAATGGGAGCTTCCCTTCCACTGGGAAGCTTGTGGCTCAGAACCCCGCCCCCCACTGCAAAAGTGGAGGCATCACAAGTTAATACAACAGGTAGATTTTCAGAAAACTGAATTAAAACACAATCAGAAGTGATTTGACTCTTGATATTGTTAAATGCTGTCTCTTCTTTTCTGCCCCAGACCCATGCAGATTTTTTATCTAGCAATCTATGTAGGGGTTCTGCTGTGGTTGCTTTCTGCGGTAAAAACATATGGTAGAAATTAATAAGCCCCAGAAATGCCTGCAAGTCCATTTTGCATTTTGGTCTGGGGGTTTCCTTGATTGCCTGGATTTCGGCTTCTGTGGGGTGGATACCATGTTTATCAATCATGTAGCCCAAAAATTCAACTTTGACAGTTCTTAGTGTACATTTCTCTTTTTTGACTTTTAACCCTGCTTTTTTGAACCTGGTCAGCACTTCTCTGAGTCTTTCACGTAGCTGAGTGTCATTTTTAGCAGAGATTAAAACGTCATCAAAATAAGGAACCACCCCAGGCAAACCTTGTAACATTCTTTCCATAAGACTTTGAAATATGCCAGGCACCACACTTACTCCGAATTGTAACCTCTTGCATTTGAAAGCACCCCGATGGGTTACAATGGTTTGTGCCTCTGCAGTTGTATCATCTACTGGTAACTACTGGTATGCCTGGGCAAGATCTAACTTGGTGAAAACGTTGCCCCCACCCAGGGAGTGTAATAAATGATGAACCACTGGCACCGGATACGCACTCTGTTGTAGCGCATGGTTCAATGTCCCTTTGAAATCCCCACAGATCCTCACTGAACCATCAGTCTTGACTGGTGTAACTATGGGTGTCTCCCATCTGGAGTGGTCTGTGGGTTCTAATACCCCTTGGGCTATTAGCTTATCTAATTGTTTATCAATTTTTTCTTTCAATGCAAATGGCACCCGCCGGGGTTTTAACCTTATTGGTTGTACCTTGAGGTCTAGATTGAAAGTGATAGGGGTCCCCAAGTACTTGCCTAATCCATCGCTGAAGACCTCTGGAAATTCAGTCTTCAATGACTCTTCCCATTCAGTGTCAGTCACGTGGTTGATGCCAGTCACTTCGATGCCCAGCGGGTTGAACCATTCAAGTCCCAGCAAACTTGGGCGGTCTTTATCTACGATGGTCAATGGCAGCAGTTTGGTGTAGTTTTTGAATTTCACGTTGAATTTCCTTGTTCCAACTACTGGAATCTTGTTCCCTTGGTAGTCTTTGAGGGTCAGTGCTTGCTTTTTGAAGTCATTCTTCTGAATTTCAGGCACTAGTCTCTGAATAATGTCCCATGACACCATGGAAAGGTATGAACCTGAGTCCATCTCCATTTGGCAAGGTCCTCCCTCGATAAAAACCTTGACATGCACCTTCCTATTGTTCAAAGATGAGGAATGACCAATGGTTACAGTTTGATGAGTTTCATTTTTCCCGCTTGCTTCTGTGGCACGCCCCATTTTTTCGTTGTTGTTGCTTGGTTTAACTTCTCTGTCTCTGTTGTTTGAAACAAACTTCCTTCTGTTTGGTGGAGTTCTGGATGATTTGCAGACTCTTGCGATGTGCCCTCTCTTTTCGCAACGGAGGCAAATGGTGTCCAGGAACTTGCATTCTGTGGGGGGTGGTTTCCCCCACAACCTGCGCAGTGGAAATCTTGCTTCTTCCGGCCCTGGTTGTTTTGTTTCCACTCCATTCTGAGCCTGTTAATCTCTTCTTCTTCTCCGCTGTATTCTGATTCAGAAGCTAGTTCATCAAAGTGCGTAGTAGTCGTTCTCTCACCGTCAGAATGGGAAGTTGTTCTGTTCATCTTCCTCATGGTTGCAGCTGAGGTTTTTGTGGCTTCTGCTGCTACCGCTTCATTGATGGCTTCTTTCAGCGTAATTTTTGGTTTCATGAGTAATTTACTCTGTAGCACTTTGTCCTTCAGGCCCAATACAAAATGATCGCATGGCCTCCTCTAACGTGCTGAATTCACAGGCACCCCCAATATGTCTCAAACTTGCCACGAAGTCACTGATACTTTCATTCTCCCCTTGATCGCGGCGGTAGAACTCGTGCCTTCGAATGAGGAACGATACTTGGGGCATGTAGTGTGCCCTCAATAGCCTCTCCAAATCTGCCCAAGCCATTACCTTCATGTCTGCAGGAGCAGCCAATGCCTTGGCCATCTTGAATACTGCGGGACCGCAGTATGTCAGAAAAACTGCTCTCTTCTGTGTCTCAGAAATCGATGCCAGATCATTGCCTTCTAAGAACATTTGAAATCTGTCTGCATACAATTCCCAGTCTTCGTTCTTCGGATCGAATGGGGCTGGGGGAGTGTTCAGTGCAGCCATCTCGTCTGTTCCACGTCATCTTCTCCTTTGTAGATCCCACCTTCATCGCCAGTGTTAAGTTTGCATAGAGAGACAGGACGTGGAGTGCTTCAGCTCTTGTTTATTGTGACTTTCAGCTCAGAACAGAACCGAATGGCTTAGCCGCGGCAGCTATTTATAGCTGGCTGCCATGGCTGCTAGCCAATCGGAGTGCAGGGAATTCCCACACTTTTTACAACCACTCATTTCAAATTCTGTACTTCAACAACCAACTCTACATACATTACACTTATGATTCTTGATGAATGTATTTTACTTTTTCTTTATGTACACTGAGAGCATACACACCAAAGATAAATTCCTTGTGTGTCCAAACACACTTGGCCAATGAAGAATTCTATTCTATTCTATTCTATTCTATTCTATTCTATTCTATTCTATTCTATTCTATTCTATTCGAAATTTGCAGATCTGTTTTATTATCTTTTCCAGTATCTTTCCAGGTATTGTTGTTAGGCTGATTGGTCTGTAGTTTATGCGTCTATTTTTTTTCCTTTTTTTGAAGATGAGAACCATATCAGCTCTTTCCTAATCCTAAGTGAAGCTTGATTCTTTCAAAGTGAAAGGCCACACTGCTTCACAAAGCAACTTTGCAATTTTGATCGAAGCATTGCTGAAATGAAGTAAATGTTTGAAGCTTTGGAAAACCCATCCATTATAACTTACTATATTCATGATACTTTACCAAAGGGTGAATTCTGCTTTGAATTATTGTTCAATGTTACTTAATGGTTAGTACAGGTTTAAGATTTTGTTAGAAAAAAAATCAGTGAACAGAGTTCTCTGCATCAAATATCTCCCCGTCTATCAAGTAGTGTCAAGCACAACTAGGCAATGCTTTGGATTTGAAGGCAACATCATACTTCAGAGCACACAGTGATGCTTGTTGTCAACAAATCATAAAGGAGCAGTGTTTTTTCTTAGGATTGTGTGGCTGCCCACTGCAGTTTTTGTACAAGTTCAAGAAAAGAAATACATGGTCAAGAATCAAAAATACATAGTATTCCTCCTTTCGGTTTTTTCTTTAGAACACCTCTGTGAAGTATATTCAACCAGGAAAGAGAGTAACTGGCTCAAAGTCATCTAGTTAGCGTAAGTGGCTGAGGATGGATTTGAACTTGGGTCCTTTTGTTCCCAGTCTAGCATCTTAATTGCTACATTGCACTGGTTCCATTTTTAAAATATCTCACTTAGAGTTAATCAGTTTCAACTTAAGGCTGTCCAGTTATGTTCAGGTTAAACACACAACTGGTAGAACCAAACTGGGGAAAACTCTAGGAGAGACCAATCCATTTACCAGCCAAATTCATGTCATGGAATGACAAAGGGAGAATTCAAATTAGCTATATGCTAACTTTGGATGCAAAGTTGAAGTGGTGCTTTAGAGTAGGCATAGTGAACATGCTGTAACTGTTGGTATCTCTCTAAAGAAAATATTTATCCATTTGCTTGACTTTGGGTAGCTACCATATGAATCCAGGGAAGGCTACATTTCTTTAAGGAAGTGCCAGAAGTGGTAGCCTTTGTGTCCAGATCCATTCTTGAAGCATTCTTTTTGACTTTTTCCTAATCCAAACTCAGTCATCCATTGCTTACATTTCTTAGATATAATCATTCTGTAACATTTTATCCTGTTGTTTTTATAGTGCACAACAGAAGCAATGATTCATATAATCTTCAAGAGACAAGGAGTCAGCACTGAAAAAAAATAGCATTCCACATTTGTAAAACATTTCATAAAACATACTTCAAAGAGAAAGAACTATATAATAAATCGAATTTATTCTTTAGTTAAACATCATGAGCTCCAACCAAGTGCTCCTAGTTACTCCATCTGTGTGAAGTGAACTCCAGTGAAGAAATTTCAATCATCTTTGGAAATCTACAGTCCCCAGGACTAGGCAAAGCCACGTTAGTGCCTCAAGAAGAAATGAAGCTTCAATACCTACTATTACAACCACTCAAATAGATTAAATTTGCCAGAATCACAATACCAGCTAGAGAATATATAGAATTCTTTTCTGCCTTATAAACATAGCTCACGGTCTGACTGTTCCATCAAGCATTACTCTTTTGCTCTAAGGCCAATAAGAGCATTCTCATAAGGTCAAATCTACAGTAAATGGAAATCCTTATCCTGGAGGTCTAACGGAAGGTGTTTTATTTCTTTGTATTTTCAACCTGTTCTCATTTTATTTTTCCCCACAGCATTCTATGCTCTTTATTAGAGGGCTCACAGTGTTGCATTATTATCCCTGCTGAAGACTACAGAGTTGCTTCAGGCTCCTGTTTTTTTCTCCCCACAACCCCTACTGTGCGGTTGTTTAGTTGTGAATGCAAGCTTAGTAGTTGCTCTTTCCTTTTGTTAGCTAATTTTTCAGTGTAGACAAACTTTTGGTAGCAATGTAATCTCTTTTCTTTCAAGACCATCTTGAAACAGAAGCCTTTTTGTGACTTGGCCTTAAAGATTTAAAGTTTAATGAGTACTGTTATTCATACTGTTCAGCTTTGGGCACCCCATTCCAGATCACACCTTCTCAGAGGGGAAAAGAGTGCTAACAAAAGCCAGGCACCACTTTATATAATGGTTTATATCACATTAAAATGCTTGAATTCACAAGTCATAGCTGTAGAATACCCTGTCCCAACTAGCCTGTTTTCCAGATGCTTTTTTTTTTAAACTTCCAGGTTTGGAAGTGGAAGTCTACCCAAATGAAGGATTGGGAAAGACTGCATTAGAAAATATAACAATATCATCATAGCTTGAATTAACACTGTTGAACATTAGTTTATAGAATCTTGGTAATTCGACCCACATCTTTATCAAATGAAAATTAATGTCTGAAGGAATGTGAGACACCTGAGTAACTGTCTCCACCCCAAACTGATTTTCCATTATAAGGGTGATATTGGAGAACTCCCACTTTTTGTGCTAAGAAATGTCTAATTTTCATACTTTGGCAGGAGCAGAAGAGTTCAGATTTCATGGTCATTTCTTTTCACTTGCTCAGGCAGAGTGTCACCTCTTATGACTTTCACAGGACTGGTGGTCTGATTTGGGTAATCCATTCCTAGTGCCTAATGATCCACTAAGTTTCCAATAGGTATTTGGGGAGTTTCCCAATAACTTGGCAGGCAGTTATACAGCATGCCTAGTCAAGCTCTGGAAATCAGAGAAGGATGTAATTAATCTTGGGTGGTCTCTTTCTATCTGTGAATTCCATCACAAGAGCCTCAGGAGATGAAACTAAACAAAATATTAACAACATTTTAAAGAACCTGTCCAAATAGTTCTTTTATTTAAGAATTAATCCAAGGAACTTAAAGTATCTGCATTTTTTTTACAAAGCCCCATAGGTATTCCTAAGATCTACATGCAGTTTGGAAATTTATAAAACTATTTCTTTGTGTGACATGATAAAATGTAAATACAAATAATTTTCTATGGAAAATAATATATCAGATCAGCCAGTTTCCCTGGGATCAATGGATCCATTTATTTTTGGCCATGCCTCTTTTGCATGTATTCCTTTCCTTCCCTTCCTCCCTTCCTCCCTCCCTCTTGCATTTTTAAACAAAACATGAACATCATTGTGACAGAATGGAAAAGAAAGATACAATTTGCAATGTGATCATGTCCCGTGATCTTCCAAACATACAGACTATAGTTGTAGCTGGTGTAGGATCTGTTTACTCAGGACAGCTGCCCATAGAGGCAAGAAAGGTTCCTAGACTCAAAGAGGCAGAACAAATTTCTGACAACCATGAGAGATTTTAAGCTAAGTTTTAATTGAAACTCTTGAGTAATACTACAGGGCATTTGCTAGTAATGTATATTTAGCAATAACTTAAGGTAGACATATTGATACAGAAGCATTGCTGCTGCAAGCATGGAGAGAGTTAATCTCCAAATGGTACAGGGATTAAGCCATAAATCAATTCAACATATTCCACTCCCTTCTGAAGTCTGAAGGAGCAGGGATCAATCAACATGTTTAAGCCCAATGCCCCTTGCATAATTAGTATTACATGGTTGAAAAGTGAAACTTTTTTTCTTTCAGTTGTTATAAGTAAAGAATAATTTAAACAGGTTTGCAAAAGGGCCTTTATAGGTTGTGGTTTGTCTGTTTGATTATAAACAATCTCTTTGCAGTTTATATTTAAAGTTTAAACCGTTGCCCATATGATGTGCATTTCTCAATCTTAAACTGTATCAAATTCAGAAAAATCTGTAATCCAAAATATAAACATATTCCAATATAGGTATTAGCCAGAGAAATACAAATTAGGTTAGTCTAGAAATTTGGCAGGTATGAAGTTTTGCAGTCTCATCCAATCTCCAGATGTGGCTATGATGATTCAATCATGTTAAGATATGGGTTAATTCTTGAGTGAGATCCATCAGTGCCCATTCATAATTTTACAGTGATTTCTTGCATGTCGTTATTTCTGGAAAATAGGAATTTGCTATGGGATTCTGGATTGCAGTGGGTGTGTATGTGTGTTTTCATCTGTAGATCCTCTATTTGGTATTTTCACAAGTTTTTACCAAGCATCATATTCCATGCATTGGATTACCATATTATTAATTATTTGAATATAGATACCAATTAAATATAATTAGCTAGTTGATGATCGTTTGCCAGTAAATTTTCCTAAGAACGGATATGCCGCTTTGGGGAGTTGCTTTCTATTTCCTGCATCACTGATCTGATGCTGTTTAGAGAGAGCCTTTTCTCCCCCCTATTTACTGCTCTAGTGATCTGGGGCAGGAAGAAAGTAGGTCTATGAAAATATGCATGCACTAGCCTGTGAAGAACTCAGTCATAGAGAATGAAAGGCTAAGGCTTTAGATTGGCTTTGTTGCTAAGCAAAAATGCCCAAATGGGAATGTGCTTATTAGAAAGGTCATTGCTCTAAAATGAATGGCAGGAAAAAAGATGCCAATATCTTCATGGATTGGGCCATACCTGCAGAGGGTCAGATACAGATGTAAGAAAACAGCTGGTATTATTATTGATTTGTATTGCCTATCATCCTGAGGCAAGGTCCAAAGATACTGGGACAGTTGTTATCCATCTCACCTTTGGGAAGATGATGGATATATTTTGCATTTTAAAAAGTCCCATGCCGGCCACTGCAAAATGGCCCCTCCCTTCCCGCACCAGATATGCCAATACTTTCTCTACATAGGAAAAAAGAGAGCTGGAAGGAAGAGAGACTGGTGGGGTGGAAGGTCCGGATAAAGAGAAGGTTGGGTGAGTTTCAGCTATTTAATGGTTCCATTCACTTCCATTGGAGACAAATATTTTCTCTGGTGGAAAACTGCTGAAGAGTGCAGTAGACTAACCCACCAAGGAACCTGTTTCCTCAAGGGAACCACATTTCTATCTACTTCCAGTATTCATTTATTTGTTTAGGCAACAGCAAAATGTTTGGTTTGTTTTATATCTTGAACTTTGAGGATGTTGCAAGAATTGCTGATAAGTACTGCATGTCACAATTTGATGCAGGAAGGAAAAAGCATATCAATCTGATCAAAATATACTGGAATTGTTTTCCCTTTGATACTGATTTCTGGACATTTCCTCCCTTTTGAAACCTTTATGCTAGCAGTTATTAAAAAATCATATGAACTGTAAACACTGAAAAATTAAGAAGACATTCACCTAGTTTTATTTCCATCATTATTGTGCTTTACACTATTTTTTAAAATTTGGTTAATAAAGGGAAAAAAGGCAGGGGGACTCATTTGCTAGGCAAACAGTGAATTTCCCTTTTCTTGAATATTGTGAAGCAGAAGCTGATTAGACATCTGTGAAAACAGAAGACTGGACAATTGTGTTGTTCCTTCTTTATTGCTGAGAAAAAAAATACAAACACTTTCAAAATACTTTTCTTCCGGGGAAGGAAAAAATAACCCAATAGAAAGAAAAAGCCTGAAAACATGTTTTAATACTTAATATCTGCATTGGGAAAAATTGTGACCCAACTTCTTTGAAGCTGGAGAGTGGGTTCTGCAATTGAAAGCAGATGGTTTCTAAATTTTTAACATCTTGCAACGCAAGCAACTATAAATGTTCCCAGGCAAGTGAAAATGAATACAAAGAGAGAGACTTCTGGTGGTGATGTTGGGACACTCAGAGGGGCTGAAATGATGGTAAAAATCACTCAGAAACAGGAGCAGATATTAATGAACTGAAGGAGAAAATGGGAAAGTTAAAAACAGAAATGAGAGCAGATATGTCTAAACTTGATGAAAAGGTAGGGTCAATTCAACAAGCTTTGGAAAGAAATGAACACACAATAAAGGAAGTAGAGAAAAGAACAGAAGAAATGGAGAAAAAGTTAGAAATGGTAGACCAACAAATAAAAACAGTGAGTAAAGAGATGGAGGATTCCCTGATCTATATTGAAATGGACAAAGCTGCGTCGTACCTTAGATTTCAAAATATACTGGAAACTAAAGATGAAGACCTAGAGCTAGTGATGGCAGAAATTTTAGCTGAAGCTCTAGATAGAGACAAGGAGGAAATACTAAAGGAAATGGACGATGTATACAGGGTCAGCACGAGTTATGCAAGAAGAAACAAACTTCCAAAAGAGGTCCACATTTGATTCACGAGGAGGAAAGTTAGGGACATAATTTATAAGATATCTAGAGAAGAAGCTATAGTATACAAAGGAAAGGAGATCCAGATCTTCAAACAAATCCCTAGAAGAGTAAGGGAGCAGAGAAGGGATTACAAATGTTTGGCTACACACTTAAATAAGCGAGACATTCTATTTCGTTGGTTGATCCCGGAAGGAATGTTGGTCTCTTGGGAAGAAAAGAAGTTTAAAATAGATACTCTAGAAAAGGCACAAGAATTGTACGAGCAACTAGCAGGCTCGGAAGATCAAAGTAGCAAAGAAGATCTAGACTCAAACTCTCAAGAAGAACAAAACCAATCAAAAAATAAAGAAGAAAAACAAAAAGTAAGGAAAACTAACCAGCAACAACAAGAAAGACAAGACCTTAAATCAACAAACATAATGCAAAGGGAAATAAGAGCAATCAGGAGACAAAGAACCAGATATAATTAGAACTATGGAAAAAGAGGTGAAACTCTTATCCATCAACATAAATGGCTTAAACTCAAAGACAAAAAGACAAAGGATTCTGGCAAAGTTGATAAAACAAAATGCAGATATTATTTGTTTACAGGAAACATACATTTTAAAAACAGATGAAAAATATCTAGATTGCCCCAAATTAGGGACAGTGTTTATGGCTTCTGCAGATAATGAAAGAAAGAATGGAATAGCAGTTTACATTAAAGAAGAGATAAAGGCAAATTTAATATTTACAGATCCCAAAGGAAGAGTTCTGGCAATAGAAATACAAATAAACTTTTAAAAAGTTCTATTGGTGGTAATTTATGCCCCTAATGCTAATCAAAAAGAATTCTATAAAGCTCTATATGCTAAAATCATTGAATTG
Organism: Naja naja; assembly: GCA_009733165.1. Lineage (NCBI taxonomy): Eukaryota > Metazoa > Chordata > Lepidosauria > Squamata > Elapidae > Naja > Naja naja. The sequence continues at coordinate 326,548,769 of CM019148.1, read as the reverse complement.
GAAAGGAAAAATATTTGTATTATAGGGGATTTTAACGCTGTAGCAGATTATCAAAAAGATTATAATGGGGGGAATAAGAAGGGAAGGGAAAAAAAAGAAAAGAGAACTAACTAAAAGTTGTGTAGAAATGATCAATGAATTAAATTTGATAGACATATGGAGAAAATTAAACCCAGTTAAGAGACAATTCACTTTCTACTCAAACCCCCACCAGTCATGGTCGTGTATTGATATGGCATGGATGAGTGGAGATTTAGTAGAAGAATTATCAGAAGTAAAAATTATACCAAACTCTTGGGCAGACCACAACCCCCTTAGAGTCATTTGGAAAGGCAAGAAAAAACCAAGGAGAAGGTGGACTTTGGATTCCCAACTATTAAAAGATGAGGAATTTATAAAGAAAATTAAGGAAGAATTAACTCTTTACTTTAAAGAAACTAACAACTTAGATACAACTATCCAAAATTTATGGGATGCTATGAAAGCTGTTATATGAGGAATTATATCTCACACTGCTCAAAAAAATAAAGAAAAACATGCCAAACAAAACAATTTATATCAAACAATCAAGAAACTAGAATCTCAATTACAGCATGCCCCACAAAATGTTAAAATACATGAATAATTAATTCTCTATAAACATAAACTTAATCTGGTGGAACAGGAAGAACTGATTAGAAACTTGAAGGTAACTAAACAAATATATTTTGAACAAGCAAATAAGCTGGGCAGATGGCTCTCTTATAAGCTCAAAAAAGAGAAAGAGGAAAGAACCATCTATCAATTACAAGACAATAGTGGAAATTATCAACATACAATAGAGAAGAAGAAGGAGATTGCACATAAATACTTTGAGGATCTCTATAAGAAAGAGAGAGTGGATGAAGATCAGATAAGAGAATACTTAAGAGGAAAGAGAATTCTAGAAATTAGTGATGAGACGGAAAATTTTTTGACGAAGGATATATCTTTGATAGAATTAAAACAGGCAATCAGAAGCCAGAAAAGCAACAAAACCCCAGGCCCTGAAGGGTTTCCCAGCAGAATTCTATAGAACAATTGAAGAACAAGTGGGACCAGTAATGGTGGATTTATACAATGAGATATTATTATCTGCTAAAATGCCAGACACGTGGAGAGAATCATTAATTTTACTAATCCCAAAGGGGGATTCAGATGCCAGAATGATACAAAACTATAGACCAATCTCTCTGCTGATGTAGATTATAAAATATTCACTACGATTATTGCCACTAGATTAAAGAAAATTCTGAATGATCACATACATTCAGATCAAAATGGATTTCTCCCAAATAGGCAAATCAGGAACAATTTAAGAATAATAATGGATAGCCTGGAATCTATGAAGCTCTCCTGGAGAAACAAATAGCCCTTGTCTTCTTGGATGCTCAAAAGCCCTTCGACAATCTCAATTGGCAATTTATGATTCAGCAAATTTATGACATCAATTTGAGAATATTATCACAGCAATTTATTCAATACAGGAAGCAAATATTATAATAAACAGAGAGAACACTCAAACTTTAAATATAGAAAAGGGAGTACAACAAGGTTGTCCGCTATCCCCTCTGCTCTTCATATTATCATTAGAAGTATTATTAGAAAGAGTGAGGCAAAATCCTGAATAAAAGGACTGAAATCCAGAAATGAAGAGTACAAACTGCAAGCATTTGCAGATGATATGGCTTTTATTATGGAAGACCCAATAGAAAAAGGACCAATATTAATTAAGAAATTAGAAAGATATGGAGCGGTGGCAGGATTGAAAATTAATAGTATCATCAGTATGCTGATCATCAGTATGCTGATGATACGCAGTTATACATCTCCACCCCAGGCCACATCACTGATGCCCTCTCCATGATGTCCCGTTGTTTGGCTGGATGGGAGCAGGGGCCTTTGCCCAGGTCCGGCTGGTTCACCAGTTACACCTATATCTGGACCAAGATGCCCTGCGCACGGTCACTCAGGCACTTGTCACCTCGCAGCTCGACTACTGCAACGCTCTCTATCTAGGACTGCCCTTGCATACCATCCGGAGGCTTCAACTGGTGCAAAATGCTGCCGTGTGGGTTGTGATGGGAGCTTCCCGGTTCTCCCATGTTATGCCCTCCTGCGTGGCCTGCATTGGTTGCCGGTTGCCCTCCGAATGAGATTCAAGGTTTTGGTATTGACATTCAAAGTCCTACGAGACATGGTTCCGGGCTATCTATGGGAACGTCTACTGCCGGCATTGAATACCAACCGCCCCGTATGAGCGCACAGGCAGGGACTCCTCGGTGTGCCGTCTGCGACCCAATGTCATTTGGCAGTGATGCGGGGGAGGCCTATTCTGTGGCGGCTCCCGCCCTATGGAATCAACCACCTCTGGGGCTCCGCCTGGCCCCTGACCTCCGCACCTTCCACCACGACTTGAAAACTTGGCTATTTGAGCAGACTGCGCTGTGCTGACTCCTCTTGGGGGGGGGGGTTGTTTTATAATCTGTTTTAGTAATTTGGCTTGTTGGTTTAATTCTATTTTAGGTAATTAATTAATTTATTGTATTGGTTTTAACTGTGAGCCGCCGCCCCAAGTCCGTTCGGGAGAGGGGTGGCATACAAGTCAAATAAATAAATAAATAATAAATAAATAATAAATAATAGACAGAAAACCAAAATTTTAGTAAAAAATTTAACAGAGCCTCAAGCAACAGAATTAGAAAAGGTGCTTGGACTCCAAATAACAAAAAAAAATTAAATATTTGGGAATATGGCTGACAGTGCATTGTAAGGCAATAAAAGAGAATAATTATGATAACCTATTACGACAAACAAAAAAAGACTTAGAATTATGGACAAAAATGCAATTGTCACTACTAGGTAGAATAGCAGCCATAAAATGTCCATGTTACCAAAATTTCTTTATTTATTTCAAACTATTCCAGTTAAATTAGAAAAAAACTTTTTTGATAATCTTAATGAAATGACAGCAAAATTTATTTGGCAGGGTAAAAAACCCAGAATAAAAATGAAATTATTACAGGATATGAAGAGCAGAGGAGGCTTTGGATTGCCAAAATGGGAACTATATTATAGTGCGTCAACATTAGTCTGGCTAAAAGATTGGATTAATTTAAAGAATAAAAGAATATTAGCTATAGAAGACCATGACCTTCAGAGAGGATGGCATGCCTTCCTTTGGGATACAGGATCAGCTAAACAAAAATATTTTCACAGACATCTGATTAGAGGTTCATTGATATATAATTGGATTAAGGTTAAAAAGAAACACTATATGAAAATCCCAATTTGGCTATCTACAATGGAAGCAATGATCCACCCAAATAATTTAGATCTGAATGAAATGTTAAAATATAAAGACTTATTGGATACAAATGGAAATTTAAAAACAATACAAGAGCTCCAAGAACAAGGGCTACAAGTAGACTGGTGGGTTTATCTCCAAATACAAAGTTGATATAAAAAAGATGTAAAGGAATATGGAATATATTTAAAATCTCAACAATTGGACAAATTTTTAGAAGGCCCAGACAAAAAAATTATTACCAAAATCTACAAATATCTCCTAGAAATAGATTTAGAGGAGGAGGTAATGAAAGGTTGCATGATTGCATGGGGCCAAAATATTGGTCACAACATAAAGCTATCTGATTGGGAGACTATATGGAATAGGAACCACAAACTAACAAAATCAGTAACATACAAAGAAAATGCATATAAAATGTTCTATAGGTGGCATTTACCCCCTTCGAGATTAGCGAAAATGTATTCTAAAATGAGTCCCATGTGTTGGAAATGCAAAAAGAAGGGAACATATTACCATATGTGGTGGTCCTGCCCAGAGGCTCAAAAATACTGGCTCAAAATTCATAAATGGCTCCAGGAAATTACTAATGAACAATTAGACCCAGAACCAGAACTCTTCCTATTGGGAATCTTCAAAAAAAATATGTAAAAAATATTTATTAATACATATATTGACTGCTGCTAGCATTGCTTTTGCCCAATGTTGGAAACAGCCATACATACCTGTAGAGGAAATGGTCATACAAAAAATTATGAACTGTGCCGAAATGGACAAACTATTGTTGAGTTTAAAAGATAAGGAAGATTCAATATTTTACAAAGTATGGGAACAATAGTATAGCTGGATAGATCAGAGACAGAGTAAAGATAGGTAATTATTAAATATATTTATTACTAAATATAGAATATAGATAGAATAAAAATATATTTATGCACAAGTTAATATCTGTTATTATTGCACATATGATTGCTATATAATTATCAACACAAATAGCTGTTATTGAGTTATATACTTTTTATGTTTTTTTCTTTTTTTTGTTCTTATGTTTTATGTTTTTGTTTTTTCTGTTTTATGTGTTTTTTTAATGTAATAAAATTCAATAAAGTTTATTAAAAAAAAGAAAATGAATAAAAAAAATTGGCTCCATAAATTTATGGCAGAAGCCTTGTCAATAATCCACAATCTCAGAAAATTAGAATATTGTGAAAAGGTACAATATTCTAGGCTCAAAGTGTCCCGCTCTAATCAGCTAATTAAGCCATAACACCTGCAAAGGGTTCCTGAGCCTTTAAATGGTCTCTCAGTCTGGTTCAGTAGGAATCACAATCATGGGCAAGACTGCTGACCTGACAGTTGTGCAGAAAACCATCATTGACACCCTCCATAAGGAGGGAAGCCCCAAAAGGTAATTGCAAAAGAAGTTGGATGTTCCCAAAGTGCTGTATCAAAGCACATTAATAGAAAGTTATGTGGAAAGGAAAAGTGTGGAAGAAAAAGGTGCACAAGCAGCAGGGATGACCGCAGCTTGGAGAGGATTGTCAGGAAAAGGCCATTCAAAAGTGTTGGGGACTTTCACAAGGAGTGGACTGAGGCTGGAGTCAGTGCATCAAGAGCCACCACACACAGACGGATCCTGGACATGGGCTTCAAATGTCATCAGAAGCATCTTACCTGGGCTAAAGAAAAACAGACCTGGTCTGTTGCTCAGTGGTCCAAAGTCCTCTTTTCTGATGAGAGCAACTTTTGCATCTCATTTGGAAACCAAAGACTCAGAGTCTGGAGGAAGAATGGAGAGGCACACACTGCAAGATGCTTGAAGTCCAGTGTGAAGTTTCCACAGTCTGTGTTGATTTGGAGAATCATGTCATCTGCTGGTGTTGGTCCACTGTGCTTTATTAAGTCCAGGGTCAACGCAGCCGTCTACCAGGAGATTTTGGAGCACTTCATGCTTCCTTCCTCAGATGAGCTTTATGGAGATGCTGACTTCATTTTCCAGCAAGACTTGGCACCTGCCCACACTGCCAAAAGCACCAAAACCTGGTTTAATGACTGTGGGATTACTGTCCTTGATTGGCCAGCAAACTTGCCTGACCTGAACCACATAGAGAATCTATGGGGCATTGCCAAGAGAAAGATGAGAGACACAAGTCCAAACAATGCAGAAGAGCTGAAGGCTGCTATTGAAGCATCCTGGTCATAACACCTGAGCAGTGCCACAGGCTGATAGTTTCCATGACACGCTGCGTTGAGGCAGTAATTGCTGCAAAAGGGGCCCAAACCAAGTACTGAGTACATATGCAGGCTTATACTTTTCAGAGGTCCGATATTGTTCTATCTACAATCCATTTTTTATTGATTGCATGTAATATTCTAATTTTCTGAGATTGTGGATTTGGGGTTTTCATGAGCTGTAAGCCATAATCATCACAATTATGTCAAATCACAGCTTGAACTATCTTGCTTTGCATGTAATGAGTCTATCTCATATATTAGTTTCACCTTTTAAGTTGCATTACTGAAATAAATGAACTTTTGCATGATATTCTAATTTTTTGAGTTTCACCTGTATAATAAGGCCAGTTTAGTTCTCACACAGAAAATAAATGTTTTCTACCAGTCCTGGAATATCATCTTAAGTATCTTCTGTTTTAAATTCTAACAATATTTTCTTTGTTTTCATTATATTTTTCCACAATGTCTAGAAGATCCTTTTCAACAAAAGATGGTATCTGTAGAGGCTAATAACACTATACAGTAATATTAATTCCTTTAAATGTTGCTTCCAAAGAAAGTCGTGGTGGGGGAGAATCTGTGCACTTAGTCAGATGCACACCATCCTTAGATAATTGCTTCTTTGCTCAAAGAAACAAAATTGATTCTGGAGCAACCTTTTCTTTGGTCATTTTGTTAAAATTAAGAAATAAAAAGGAAGCAATAGAAAAACATATGCAAAGGGACCTCAAAGAGACTATAAAAATTTGAAGACTATCACATATATTGTTGTTCTCACAGTTTTTGCTCTTTCTTGTTCTTTTCTTCTTGTAAAATCCTGCCCAGGATTAAAAGCAGACAGATTTAATCAATGAAACAGGTTTGGGAGAGCAGTTGGTAGACTAACATTTCAAAATATTTCAAAAGCTCTAATCAACTAAATTTACTGCACAACAATTTAGTCTGTAGAATTAAATCAATCTAGTGCTGCAAAAAAGCATTTACACCTTAGGAGAAGATAAAAAGGAACACTTTTAAAAATCTGGTATGGATAGATAACATTATGTAAAGTTGATAGTCAATAAGGCCTTGAGGAAAAGGACTTGAGGGAAAGGACTCTTGAAAAATAAGAGATGGCAAATAGCTCTCCTATTAAAACCCTCTTAATTTTTTTTTGCCCTTTCCAAGGCTCATTTAATCTAATGGGAAAAAACATGTTTTCAAAATTTCAAAGCAGAAAAAGAATATTGATGAAATTCTTACTGGTGAAGCCCTATATTCTTGATCAGATTTGAGTTAAAACATGGCCTTAATTAACTCACTGTAAATGAGGCTGGGAAATTCCCATTACAGCTTCCAAGATTCTGCATTTACCTCAGGCAAACATTAAAGAAGCCTTTCTGAAAATCCATGTTGTTTTTCTTGCCTTGATCTTGACCAGCTGTGTAGGGCCTGAGAACTATATTCTGAGTGTCTGTAATGAAATTTGATCAATGAGAGCACCAGTTTCAGGAGGAATAGAAGTGACTCACTGGAAAGGACTTAGCAATGTCAGAGTAGAATGAGATCTATCATATGAGCTCTATTTTTAACCATCTGTAGGAATACTTTCCAGACTGAAATACTTATATTCACTGTATGAAGTGGTTGAGATGGGGAGAATTTTATTTCCTGTTAAGCATTTACAGGTAAAACTCAAAAAATTAGAATATCGTGCAAAAGTTCATTTATTTCCATAATGCAACTTAAAATAATATATGAGATAGACTCATTACATGCAAAACAAGATATGTCAAGCCGTGATTTGTCATAATTGTGATGATTATGGCTTACAGCTCATGAAAACCCCAAATCCACAATCTCAGAAAATTAGAATATTGTGAAAAGGTGCAATATTCTAGGCTCAAAGTGTCTCACTCTAATCAGCTAATTAAGCCATAACACCTGCAAAGGGTTCCTGAGCCTTTAAATGGTCTCTCAGTCTGGTTCAGTAGGAATCACAATCATGGGCAAGACTGCTGACCTGACAGTTGTGCAGAAAACCATCATTGACACCCTCCATAAGGAGGGAAGCCCCAAAAGGTAATTGCAAAAGAAGTTGGATGTTCCCAAAGTGCTGTATCAAAGCACATTAATAGAAAGTTATGTGGAAAGGAAAAGTGTGGAAGAAAAGGTGCACAAGCAGCAGGGATGACCGCAGCTTGGAGAGGATTGTCAGGAAAAGGCCATTCAAAAGTGTTGGGGACTTTCACAAGGAGTGGACTGAGGCTGGAGTCAGTGCATCAAGAGCCACCACACACAGACGGATCCTGGACATGGGCTTCAAATGTCATCAGAAGCATCTTACCTGGGCTAAAGAAAAACAGACCTGGTCTGTTGCTCAGTGGTCCAAAGTCCTCTTTTCTGATGAGAGCAACTTTTGCATCTCATTTGGAAACCAAAGACTCAGAGTCTGGAGGAAGAATGGAGAGGCACACACTGCAAGATGCTTGAAGTCCAGTGTGAAGTTTCCACAGTCTGTGTTGATTTGGGGAGCTATGTCATCTGCTGGTGTTGGTCCACTGTGCTTCATTAAGTCCAGGGTCAACGCAGCCGTCTACCAGGAGATTTTGGAGCACTTCGTGCTTCCTTCCGCAGATGAGCTTTATGGAGATGCTGACTTCATTTGGCACCTGCCCACACTGCCAAAAGCACCAAAACCTGGTTCAATGACTGTGGGATTACTGTGCTTGATTGGTCAGAAAACTCATCTAACCTGAACCACATAGAGAATCTATGGGGCATTGCCAAGAGAAAGATGAGAGACATGAGACCGAACAATGCAGAAGAGCCTTGGTGGCTCAGGCTGTTAAATGCCTGCACTTAAGTTCCAGCTGCCTACAATTACTGTAGGCTCGAATCCCACCAGGCTCAAGGTTGACTCAGCCTTCCATCCTCTCGGGGTAGGTAAACTGAGGACCCAAGATTGTTGTGGGCAATAAGCTGACTTTGTAAAAATGCCGCTTAGTAATAAGCAGGCATATACAATGGAATGAAGGCTATTGCTGAGCACATTGGGTTGTATCCCAAAAAATTGTAAGCCGCCCTGAGTCTTCGGAGAAGGGGGGTATATAAATGTAATTTTAAAAAAAAGAGCTGAAGGCCGCTATTGAAGCATCGTGGTCTTCCATAACACCTCAGCAGTGCCACAGGCTGATAGCTTCCATACCACGCTGCATTGAGGCAGTAATTGCTGCAAAAGGGGCTCAAACCAAGTACTGAGTGCATATGCAGGCTTATACTTTTCAGAGGTCCGATATTGTTCTATGTACAATCCTTGTTTTATTGATTGCATGTAATATTCTAATTTTCTGAGATTGTGGATTTGGGGTTTTCATGAGCTGTAAGCCATAACCATCACAATTATGTCAAATCATGGCTTGAACTATCTTGTTTTGCATGTATTGAGTCTATTTCATATATTAGTTTCACCTTTTAAGTTGCATTACTGAAATAAATGAACTTTTGCACGATATTCTAATTTTTCGAGTTTCACCTGTAGAACAAACCTACATGCTCAAAGCTCTTTGCATAGATGTTGCTACCACCATAGCATTTCCCAGAGTCACTGTATAACCCCATACATACATAATCCCATAAGCAATGTCCCTATGAGGTAAGCCAATATTATTACATTTCAGATAAAAGGTGATGAAACTTTAGTACCATTGAAGCATTGATATTCCAATTGCAGTCTTCTGTTTTAGACATTGCTATTAAAGGAGGTTGAAGTTCTCTGATATTTGCAATTTTTGCTTCTGGCAAAGTAATCAGAGTAACATAATTATGTCTGGCTTTCCACAAAGGGGTAGATAAATGTTGTAAAACAGGTTCAGAGATTTGAATATTTTGTTATTAATGTGTTCAGAAATATGGGAAATGATAGCAATGAAGTGCTATGGAAAAAATAAATAAATGAGGAATCTGAAGAAAATTGTTACAACTCCTCAAAAGAACCGTGTGGAGCCACGACAACTTGTGATCAGGTTTGGAGCGATCGCATTCCCTGGTGATGCCGATACGAACCTGCTTGTCCTGTTTGTCGAATGACGCGCCTCACCCGAGTGGTTTAGGACTATAATAATAATAATAATTTATTCGACTTGTATGCCGCCCTTCTCCCTAAGGACTCAGGGTGGCTAACATTAAAACAGCACATATTTACATATAATTTACATAAAAACAAATTAAACCTAACAAGTCGGAATAAACAATAAAACCTTAAAACCTTAAAACTAAAACAGTTAAAAACACCCCACCTGGGTCATTCCAGGCCGGCCTGTTGAAACAACCAGGTCTTCAGGTCCCGGCCAGGGGCCAAATGGAGACCAGGAGCTAGGGCCAACATGGATCCCAGGAGGTCCCTCCTGTGGGAACGAACAGGGCGATCGGTGCATGATGCTGGCAGGATAGACAGCTGAGGTGGTGGACCATTTACTAAGCTTCACGACTGGCATTTGCAAACAGGTGGGATGACGTCGCCAAACTACGATGCGGCTATAGGGGATTAGTGTTCCACAGCTGAGGGGGGTGGAAATAGTGAAATGGCAAGGAGTGGGGTGGCACAAAACGGGTGAAATGGCATGAGCATGAAACGGGTAGACTGGTATGGGCACTTGGGGATAATGAGGTGCAGTGGCTGGGGACGGATCCGGAGTTGGTGCTTGGATTTTGTACTAAATGATGATGGATGTAGGGTAAGAACAGTGGATGGGGAATAATTAGCTGTATATGGTATAATGCCCAAATGTCAAAGCTAAATATGCGCTGGTGTACGTTGCAATCTAGAGCTGACTTTGAACCATTTTGCTCGCTGTTACCCTTCATTCAGCATAGAGAAGAATAAACTGTTTATTAAAACCGCTTTGGTGATTGATCTTTCTCTGGTCTGGATGTTGGAAGAATAGCTGAGATAGAAAGTCAGTTCTCCTCTTTATTATTGCATCTCTACCTTCAGAGAGTTCTGTTCCTCTAACTTCGCTGGAGCCTGACATAATGGCTGAGGGGACGGATGTTGATGCTGTGGGGCAAATTGAGTGTGAACAATTGGAGGAGGAGGATCACACAGAAGGTGCAAGTGAGACGGAACAGGAGGATAAACTGGGAGGACTGACCAAAAGAACCGAGGAAGGTCCACAACAGGTGGTGAGACCAAAAATGCGGCTCGGCAGAAAAAGTGGGTTGGAACTCTCCGAGGACTTAGGGACAAAAAGCATGCATAGGAAACCCTCTGCTCATGTCCCCGTGAATCCTGGATTCTTTGAGAAGTGAAGGGAAAGAAGAATAGCCGAGGAAGATGAGTGGAGCACTTCTACATCTAATCTTGGGGCTAGTACCTTAGAACTCTTGAGGCTAAAGTATGGTGAACTGAGTATCAGAGACCATACCCCAAACAGTCATTGGGGATAATGGGAACAGAAGACACTTCATTTTTTAATTCTATACCCCGGGTGACTAGTCGCAAGAGAAACATGACTGAATTAGCACCTGGTTATGATGTTTCATTAGCTGAGGTAGTGGGGATGTCAGAACCCTGGATGAGAGGAGCCACACTGACCCCTAGTGGAGAGACCCCCCCTCTAGGTAGACAACATGAAGGCTCTTGGGAAGTCAATAGAGCGTCTGGAGGGTGGCAACAGCGCTCGGTGTGGGGCCCACCTCCCCTGCAAACTTCTTTTGATGGGAACCCTGATTAAATTGCATTGTTTTTAAGTCAGGTAGTGAATCATTTAGAATTGTATGCCATATATGACCCATCTCAGTGGTCTATGATTGTAGCGATAACAGGGGTGCTGACTGGGGATGCAGCGAATTGAGTGGCAGAGCTGCACAGCACCAAGGCTAGGGAGTTAATTGATGTAAGTCTATTTTTGGATGCATTGCAGAATCAATTTGAAGACAAGTCTAGAATACATCAGACCGAAGAAGCTATCATGACTTTGAGACAGAATGGATAGCCTGCTGTAGAATATGTCAGAGACTTCAGAAGATTAACTGGCATGTTACGGAGGATGAGATTTTGAAATAAAAAATTAATCTAGAGAAAATGATCAATTTCATTCGATAAAATACTGGAAACCCACCCACCCCTCTTCTTTTGACAGTGCTGAACTGGTGTTACTGAGGTGAGTCACAACCAACATTCTATTTATGCAGTTCTTTCTATGTATTGTAATGTATCTAACATAGATTAGCTGGATGTGAGTTAAGAAGGATGTTTTAATAAGATGCATTCAAATTTTCACTTTTTTTAAAAATGCCAAATGATTAGGACATAAAGCAGAAAGAAAATAACATTTTTTTCAACTGTTCAACTGATTACAGCCTTTGGTTTTAGCCTTTGGTTTTAGCCTTGGGACTCTTTAAATAAAAACCCCCTTTCAGTCTCAGGATAGAAGAGAAATGACTAGTTCTTACTACACCAGGGAATTAATTAGAGTCTGACTTTTAGAATTGGACATACATAAATATTTAATTGACAGCTTTGTATTTTTTCTTTTTCCAAATTGAAGTATATCTATCAATTATCTGTCTGTTTGTCTATCTATCTATCTATCTATCTATCTATCTATCTATCTATCTATCTATCTATCGTCTGTCTATTCTGTCATATCTTCTGTTCTGCTCTATCTTCATAGCTCCAGTACCAGTTCAGAACTTCTGTCATTCTCCTGCTTAGTCAAGGCTCAAGGTATCAGTATATTGATAACACCTAACTCCAGATTGATAGATTATTTCTCCCAATGTTTTTTTTTATGTAGCTATTAAATAATATGGTAAAGAGATCCAAATCTTAGGGACTCTAAGGTAAATCTTCTGATTGGAACCATCCTTTCAAGGAGGAATAGAACCACTGTAGAACAGTGCCTTTAACCTTTACAGGCCACCCAAAAGGATATAAAGATTGGTTGCCTCAAGTGCCACTGAAAAATCTAACAGGACAAGAAGAGGTGGAGCATTAACCTTCAAGTTCTGTCATAGATCACCCATAAGAATGATCCATGTGGTCACTCCTACATCTGAAACCCAACTGAAAAGCTTCCAGATAATAAGTTCAATCCAGACCCCACTATAAGTAAAGCCTATGTAACAGTATATAAACTTTAATATATCCTGGTTTTCACTCTTGGAAGTCTGATCACTGTAGAAAAAAATAGTTATTATAGTAAACCAAAGATGCTTTTTCAAGAGGCAAGTGGACTTTCTGGTTTTTCTTTGAAGACATTTTGCTTCTCATCTAAGAAGCTTCTTCAGCCCTTCTGAAAAAGCTTCTTGGATGAGAAGCGAAATGTCTACAAAGAAAAAGTCCAGTTGCCTCTTGAAAATGTGCCTTTGAGACAACTATGACGTGGATGATTGAGAATCTCCATACAAATTTATTATAGGAACAACTATTTTTACATTTGGCTACAAAAAAGAATGAAAATTTAAATGATTTATGGAATGGAGTAATCACAGCAGATATTCAGGAAGGTATTCTCTAATATGCATTAAAACCAGAGGTGGTATTCAGCTGGTTCGCACCTAATCGGGAGAAGCTGTGGCAATAATTTGCTGTGGGTCACCGAATACGTAGCGACTTATGGCTGGCCATGCCCCCAAACCGGTTCCCAGTCGCAGCTTGCTCACTTGCCCTGCCCGATGCTCGCCCCGCCCAGTCACTCCTCACTCCACACTGGGTCCTCATGGCTTAACCTGCCTTCCCACATGGTGCCTGGCCCTATGAGCCAACTGAGCAGCTCTGATTCTTCCTGCTGAAAGGTAAGCCTGCAAGTCACGCTAGCCCCCCCAGTGTCCCTGGAGCTTGCCTTCCCCTCCCCCACCATTCCCTGAGCTTGCCAAGCCCCCCCCCCGTTCCCGGGCTCACTTGGCTCGCTTAGTTGATGGCGTGGCCTAGCTAGCTGTTCCCCTCCATCCCTGGGCTCATATTGTGGGACCAGGAGGGCGGATATCCTGGGCTGCACATGTTGTGTGCAATTTGCTGTGGCTGTGCCTTTTTTTGTTTCTCCCCCAGGAGAAGGAGGATGTGGGCAACGGAGGCCGGAGCAGCAGCGCCCCTTGTTTTTTTCCTTCTCCCAGGGGATGTGCTGCTTCCAGCCTGGCCTGGCCTGGCCAGGGTGGGCGGCCGAACAGCCCTTGAGGGGCATCTCTACTGTGCTGGGGCTTAGAGGGGCGGCGGAGGTGCATATGTGCAGCAGCCCTGGTATTTCTGCCCACCTCACCCTCCCGGATTACCACTGCTGTGGACATTCACTTATTTCCTTTCATCCCCCAGGATTGCCACCACCTGCATCCTCTTTCTCCCCAGGGAAAAGGAAAAAAAGGCATGGGCGCAGCATGCTCAAGCTTCCATTGCCCTCTTCCTCCTTCTCCCTGGGGGGGAAGGAAGAAAGGCACAGGTGCAACATTCTCAAGCCTCTGTTCATTCCACAGAGATGAAGCTGCCGCCCCTTTTCCAGAACAGCCCCATCCGTGAAAGAGGCTCCTCCTCCAATTCCCCCAACCTCCCCCCAGGATTTGGAGACTGGACTCCAGTGGGGGTCTTTACAGCTGGATGGCATTATGAAGAGAATGTGGATTTTTCTGTACATTAATTGTGGGGAATTGAAAAATTCTGGGGTGGGGGCAGTTGATTGGTGACAGAGCACAGGGTCGAAGGGGCAATGCGGACAAAGGCTTTGCCCATGCTTTTTTTCACATCTACTTTTTAAAAACTCGCATATTCTCAGCAGCCAGCCAGCCACCGAGCTGCCAGGCTCTGGACAAAATGCAGATTATTTTGTTGTCCAAACAGTTTGCACTCTGGTTCCTCCCCAATGCTCCTTGCCCCATGCTCCCCAAGGTGTGGGGCAGCATGGGGCAAGGACTTCAAGGGAGGTGGAGGAGGTGGCGGTCTGTTGCTGGTTGTGGCTGGTGCAGCTGCCCCGTTGGGGCAAGGCGAGGGGTGAGCAGGGAGGTGCAGCTGCAGGATGAGCATTGGGAGCTGCCTGGGGAGCTGCAAGGGGTGCATGAGGGGGTGCAGTGTTTGTTGCTAAGGGCAGTGTTTTGGGTGTGAGTGTGGGCTGCAGAGTGAATGGTGGCAGCACCCTGAAAGGGAGGGTGGGAACTCCCAGGCTGCTTCCTGTAGCCCCACCACCCGCCGCCCACCGGAGCACCTCCATGAGCTTTCTTCATTCTCCTGCTGATCTGGAGCTTGTTGCATCAGTTCGTTCCAGACCAGTATCACGAGAGGATGGTGTGTGTGTGTGTTTGTTTCAGGTGGGCATTTGGAAGTGTGTGTGTGTGTGTGTGTGTATGTGTTTGTTTGTTTCAGGTGGGTCTCCTCAGCTGAAGGAGAGAGGAAGGAAAGGATAGAAAAGAGGAAAGAGAGAGAGAAAGAGGGAGAAGAGAAAGAGAAAGGGAAGAGAGAGAGAGAAAGAGGGAAAGAGAGAGACAGAGAGAGAAGAAAAAGAAAGAGAAAAGGGAAAGAAAGAAAGAGAGAAAGGAAGAAAAGAGATAGACAAAGAAAGACTGGATGGAAGGAAGAGAGAGAAAGAAAGAGGGAGGGAGGAGAAAGTGAAAGATATATGGATGAATGGGTGGATAGATTCATGGAAGGAGGGAGGGAGAGAAAAAAAGTAGAGGAAGGAAGGACACAAACCCTGGCTTCAAAAGACTCTTTGAAACAGCACAGCAATCTAGGGCTGGAAGGGAGCTTGGAGGTTATATTCTAGTCCAAGGGTCTTCAAACTTGGCAAGTTTAAGACTTGTGGACTTCAGCTCCCAGAATTCCTGAGCTAACATGACTGGAGGAGGAATTCTGGGAGTTGAAGTCCACAAGTCTTAAAGCTGTCAAGTTTGAAGACCTCTATTCTAGTTCACACACACCCCGCTACAGCAGGAGATCCTTACAGAATCATAGAATAGCAGAGTTAGAAGGAACCTTGGAGGCCATCTAGTCCAACCCCATGCTCCAGCAGGAGACTTTATATCATCTGGAATCTGGATTATTTTGGTGCCTCTAACAGAGAGGAAAATTGGCAGAGTAGTTTACTAGGACAAGGCTGCCATGCAGAGGAAAGCAGAGATAGTCCTTCACTTATGACCACAATTGAGCCCCAAAAATTTTGGTTGATAAGCAAGAGCGTTGTTAAGTGAGTTTCACCACATTTTACACAATCCATGATATAGAATTAGCCTGCAATGTTGCATTCTAACCACTGTGCCAAATGTGATTCAAAACTACATTTACTATGATAAAATGAGCAGCTAAAGTCTGTCTGCCATCATATCATGTAATCACACTGTCATTTAAAGTGTGCCTAGATGTTATACACACTTGATCTAGAAATTAGCTGCAAGTAAAATGAATAAGTTTTTCATACATAGCGTTTCTCACATTAGGAACAGTGGAAGTTGAAATGGATGAGAGGCAGGAAAGCAACTAGTTTTTGCTGGAATTAGAGTTGCTAAAGAAACTTTATTTCAAAAGGGGCAAAAGGTCTCAGAGAAGGTTTCTAAAGAGCTGAAGATCTAATAATTAACTTTTCTCTAGCTATGAGAAATTGCCAGCTTTCTCTGAAATCCTTGATTAACTCTAGGGGGAGCCTTCATATATAACTAACTAATATAACAAATAACTAACATATACTATCTTCAGAAAAGTATTTTTCTGAAGATAGTATAGTTTAATATATTTCACTTCTTTGCAAGCAGTGAAATAATCACTAAGGGGCAGAACAATTTTGAATCATAAAAAGTAATTTTATTTTATTTTATTTATTAATTTTTATGCCGCCTATCTCTTCTACAAGGTGACTGGGTGGCTGTACTGCTTTTATTTCATTCTATTGTTTTGATAGAAATTAACCCAGGAGAAGGATTATGGCAATCAGTTTTGGCTCCATGCCATTTTTTTCTATCTTGCAGTGTTACAAGTAAAGAAGACACAAGATAGGTCTTGTCATTTTTACATATTGCTCTGAGATTTCTATGGTTTTCATAATTTAGCCCTGAGACTCACTTCTCCCACCCCCTACCTCACCCAAATTACAGCCACGCAGGATCCTGGTAAATAAGGAAATGTGACAAAGGTATTGGGGAAAAAGAATATTCATGGAGAATGTTTTGGATTCAGAGCATTTAGCAAGACTTTGAGCTAGAGTGAAGGTCCTATATCTGTGCTTTTAGAGAAAAAAACTTAACTTATGTTCTAGAAACAGAAGCAGGCATGACTGAACTGAAGGCTGGTTCAACCTTTGGTGTATAATTCAAAATATATTCACATCTTTGAACTATTGATCTTAATAATATATTAACAAGCTTATGGATATTAAAGCAAAACAGAACAATAGTGGGAGAAGCAAGAGGGTCAAAAAATCAGTCTGTGTGACTATATATTGGCCCTTTATCCATACATACTACATCAGCACCCACGAAAAAGGAGCAAAACTTTGATTATATTGTCATGGCTGCCATCTTGACTTTATAAATCCCCTCTGCAAATATTCCTCTGTCCATATCATATAAATGTCTTATTCCTCATTTTAAAGTTCTGGCATAATTAAATTGACAGATAATACTTTTAAAATATTATCTGAGCTATCCAATAAATATAAAATATTTGTTGAATATTTTCAACTTAAGATCATAGCAAACATTTTATATTTATACAATGTAGCTTTTTGGTATTATTAGTGGAATTAATTCTGGGTAACATATGGCACAATGAACAAGTATTGAGGTTCTGCTAGCTGTGCTGCTAGTTTCTGCTAGATTTGAAAAAAAAGCTTGACAACAGATGCCACTTCCTTATATATTTTAATGTAGCCTAAAATGCTCACAGCTAAGTGCTAGCTACCGTATACAGGTGAAACTGGAAAAATTAGAATATCGTGCAAAAGTTCATTTATTTCCGTAATGCAACTTAAAAGGCGAAACTAATATATGAGATAGACTCATTACATGCAAAACAAGATAGTTCAAGCCGTGATTTGACATAATTGTGATGGTTATGGCTTACAGCTCATGAAAATCCCACATCCACAATCTCAGAAAATTAGAATATTACATGCAATCAATAAAACAAGGATTGTACATAGAACAATATTGGACCTCTGAAAAGTATAAGCATGCATATGTACTCAGTACTTGGTTTGGGCCCCTTTTGCAGCAATTACTGCCTCAATGCAGCGTGTCATGGAAGCTATCAGCCTATCAGAGAGAAGCATTTTAAAGAGAGCAAAAAGTTATGTCATTGGTGAATGCTACATTTAGGTTCTTTCTAAACTTCTCTGTTTGCCTGGGATTGTGGCCTCTGCATACAATAAGCTAATCCTCCATTTTCCTGAGCCCAATAGGTTAGTTTTTAATTTACTGGTAACATGTCTTTCCACAGTTCAAACCATGAAGCCTATTAAAAGAATCAGAATACCACATATTACCTGAAAATCTGATTGACATACGTGAGCAGTCAGATGCATCAATATTTTTTGTTTCACTTCTGCTATAATAGCCAAAGTCATAAAAATGCATAATTGTTAACATCCACTTTAGGGGAGATTCCAAAGAGCAGAACACCACATATTTCTGAAAACATATTTGGCAGTTTATTTAAATTCCTGGTGCTACAAAATGCAAAAGGAGTTTTTGAGAAAAGTGGAGGAAACAATGCCTGGGTAAATGTTGACATTCTCTTAGACTGTGTCAGTGTTTTTCAACCTTGGCAACTTTATGATGTGTGGTCCTCAACTCCCAGAATTCCTCACTCAGCATGTCAAGGTTGAAAAACACTGGTGTACATGCATTTTATATTTCAATGTCATGACATTATATGCTGGCTTGTGGAAAAGTGGTCCTCAATCATGAAGACACTGAGTGGCTTTGGATAAATCATTATTGTGGTTACCTAAAGTGCAAAAACTTAATGGAGTGTTTGGGAACGGAAAACATGGCTCCTCAAAATCTACATTTTTTTTGGCAAAGATTGAAATGATGCCAGCAAACATTTCCTGTGGTCAAATTAACATTTTCTTTTACCTATGATATTTATCTTATGGTTTCTTTCCTGCTTCATATGAAATCTGCAAGCTGGTAGTGTGCAGCTTTTGCTGTTACACTGATGAAACTCATTTCCATGTTTTGCTTGCCAGGATACAAAGATCTTTTACTAAAATGTTATTTAAAGATTGGTTCTCTTGGCTGCCTCCATTTCATCTAGACAGCTGAGGCTCCTGAAGTTATTATTCTTAGTAGTTCTAGTTCAGAAATGGTCTTTTTCTTCTCTCATGATAAAACTTGTCATCCAGGCAATCTAGGATACTTCAGGGATGAGCCTAGGGACACTGCAGTCAAGGACTACAGTCAGCTCAGCTCTAATTGATCTGGCAAATCTGCCATGAAAACATTCTCTTAATGTCCTGTTGCTGGGCACTGTGCCTCCATTGCTATTTTCAGTTGGCGGAGAGACTGGACATCTAGTTTCCCTCCTATCTTTTTCATTGCAATATTGAGCTCCCAGATCAATAAACCAGGAACTCTGCTATATGAAAGGATGTGTGTGAGAAAGCTCAAGAGACTGTAAAATAGGGAAAGCACATAAGGCAAGCCTATACGCATGCATGCTCACACTGAATGTGGAATGAATAGACATGGAAGAGAAGAAACTCTTTGCTTAATCAAAAATCAAGGTGAAAGAAAAGTGCGGTCCAGAAACTCAAAAGCTTTAAGAGTTCTCTGGTTTGGCATTCTTGGTTTTGTTTTTCAGGTGATCTCTTCCAATCACTCAGAAGATGTTGTTCTGGGTGGACAGCAGGGTAACACAAGTCTTTTGACCTTCTGTTTCTTTGAAAGGGCTGCCAGACTCCCAGTAGATCAATACTGTAGTCCTGTCCAATGAAACAATTAATTTAATAAATAAGGTCAAATACATAAATAATACAGTAAAATTAAAGTTTGCACTTCAAACTACAGCAGGGAATCCTCGACATCACTATCCTGAAACTACTACATCTTAAACTTGAGAAGACAAACCTATTGTTGTGGCATAGTAAAGATTGACTGGAAGGGGAAAGTAGTACAATTTATGTTGATATATTTGTCCCCCAACCTCTGGATGGGAGGAAAACACATTCTTTTAGCTGTAAGGAAAAGCCCATAATCTTACTCATTTATTCAAATTGGGCATCACCTGACTCCAGACTGACTTTGGATAATCTTTTATCTTAATCAGTCTTATAAGGTGGCTGTGATTGTTCAATATGCTTTGAGCTATGTCAAAGAATTAATAAAAGTAAGACTTCAAAGTAGGTTTTGGGAGAGAAATCTAGTCCATCAGCCTTTGTAAATAGTTTAAATTCTCCCAAATATGTAAGAAAACTAAGAATGCATTTGCATGCCAAAAGGTGCACTTTTCAAAATGTTATAATGTGGCTCATCTCTTAAAAATATGAAAACCCCAGAATTAAAAGAACAGTAAGCATATACCGTAAATGTGTGTTTGAGGGAAAAGTACACGGAAAAGTTAAATAAGTTTGGAAACTGTTAACTTCACTGCTGTTATTGCCTATATTGTTACATACATCTGAATTTATGCTGCTGAATTACCATATTAAATATTCACATTGGCCTTAGATACCCTGTTTCCTCATCTCATATAGCAGAATATTTGTACAGTTAGCATTTTCAGATTTAGAACCCCTATGGGAAACTTTAGCAATGCCTGATGATTCCATTTCTAAATATCAAAGGCACCAAAGGCAGAAACCCTGGCGGCTATTGGGGTCTTGCACACCTCATTAACACTGATAGAAGAGGCTCCCTTGTCAACTACTGCATTTTACATTTTAACTTAAAATTCTCCATCCAACAATTTCTGTTTGGAAAAAAAAATCCATAGTAATGTACGTACTTAAGCATCTATTTCTTAACCTTACAGTACTGAAGTTTGCTTTGTGTGCTATAAACTGAATCAAATAATTAAACAAGAAAATGAACATTATATTTTTTACAGTACTGGGCTTGTTTGCTCTTTTGTAACTGATTGGGAAAATTATATTGCCTTTGATATTAGGAATAAAAGAATAATAATAGCCATGATGACTAACTACAGTGACAACTTAATTATCTATGAATGGGATTAATTCTCCTTTAAAGCTGTCCAAGCACTTTGTGTCATTAAATAATTTGATAGTGAAGCATTAGGCTGATTATATATGTGAAGCAGCACACTTATTTATTTACCTAATTTATTTATTTGAATATGTATAGCCACCCATCTCATCATCATTGTGGGAGGGGTCTTTCCCCACCTTCTTGAAGGACGGGGTGGTAAGGCCCTCCTTAAGAAGCCTGCCTTGGACCCAGCCAATTTGAACAACTTTTGTCCCGTCTCCAACCTTCGCTTTGTGACAGAGGTTGTTGAGAGTGTGGTGGCCCAGCAGCTTCCGGCTTTCCTGGAGGAAGCTGATTACCTAGATCCATATCAATCGGGTTTCAGGCCCGGTTACAGCACAGAGACGGCATTGGTCACGCTGATTGATGATCTCTGGAGGGCTCGGGATAGAAGATGTTCCTCTATCCTGGTCCTATTAGATCTCTCGGCGGCTTTTGATACCATTGACCATGGTATCTTATTGCAGTGCCTTCGGGGACTGGGAGTGGGATGCACCATGTTACAGTGGTTCTCCTATCTCTCGGGGCATATGCAATCGGTTTTGGCAGGGGGGCAGAGATCAACCCCGAGGCCCCTCACTTGTGGGGTGCCTCAGGGTTCAGTTCTTTCTCTCCTCCTTTTCAACATCTATATGAAGCCACTGGGTGAGATCATCCGTGGTTTTGGGGTGAGGTATCATCAGTATGCTGATGATACCCAACTTTTCATCTCCACCCCTGACCACCTCAGTGATGCCCTCTCCGTGATGTCCCATTGCCTGGAGGCGGTATGGATCTGGATGGGAAGGAACAGGCTCCAACTCAACCCGGCCAAGACTGAGTGGCTGTGTGTACTGGCATCTCAGGTTGTCCAGAAATTTCCATCTTTAGTCATGGGGGGAGAGGTGTTACACCCCTGTGGATAGGGTGCGCAACTTGGGTGTCCTCCTGGATGCACAGCTTAGTATGGAGGAGCATGTGGGAGCCATCACCAGGGGGGCATTTGCCCAGGTACACCTGGTGCACCAGTTGCGCCCCTATCTGAAACAAGATGCCCTACCCATGGTTACCCATGCACTCGTCACTTCCCGTCTCGACTACTGCAATGCTCTCTATATGGGGCTGCCCTTGTGGACTATATGGAGGCTTCAACTGGTGCAAAATGCAGCTGCACGGGTTGTGATGGGAGTGTCCTGATACTCCCATATTACACTCCTCCTGTGCGATCTGCATTGGTTGCTGGTTGCCCTCCGTGTAAGATTCAAGGTGCTGGTGTTGACCTATAAAGCCCGACATGGCTTGGGTCTGAGGTACTTGCAGGAGCATCTTCTGCCACCATCAAGCTCCAATCGCCTGGTGCGCTCCCACCAACAGGGCCTCCTTGGGGTGCTGTCAGCCAGACAATGTTGGTTGGCAGCCCCCAGGGGTAGGGCTTCTCTGTGGGAGCTCCCACCCTGTAGAACCACTACTCCTGGGGCTACGGTTGGCCCTTGACCTGCGTTCCTTCCACCGCGATCTAAAGACTTGGCTGTTTTTGCAGGCTGGCCTGGATTGAGGGGGATTGGGGTTTTTAATTGGGCATTTTAATGTGGGATCTTATCATTTATTTGGATTGGGTTTGATACTTTTTTACTATTTATATACTATACTTTTTATGTGAGCTGCCCCGAGTCCTTCGGGAGATGGGGCGGCATATAAATCCAAATAAATGAAATGAAATGAAATCATGACTCTGGCCAGGTAAGAGCAATTAAAAATATAATATAAAACAATCTAACAATAACAGTACCATAGTTGTCTGAATATTTCTACTATTTAGCTTCATCTGAGAAAAAGAAGAGAGCAAATTATTTTATATATCTGTAGCATATCCTCTTCCATCACCACTTTGAAACTTAATGCAACTGTTTCTCAAGATAGGATGAATTCTAGGGTTGTTTTTTTTTGGGGGTCATATGGACTTTTCGATAACTTTTTCATTTGTGAGTAAAAGCAATGTTACCTTTGGATTGAACTTGTTCTTGGTGTTTTTATGAACATGTAATTTTTTCAACAATATGGAAGTTATTTATTATTGTGTCTTTTGAGGTCCCTCCTTTTAAAAATAATTCTCCATCTAGTCCCTCACCCTGATATTTTTGGTGAACTCATATTCAAGTAGAGAAGTGTGGTGGCTCAGTGGTTAAGATGCTTGGCTTGTTGGCTGGAAAGCACTACAAGGTGAAGTAAGGTTTCACACCCTTCTGCCAACCTAGCAGTTTGAAAGCATGCAAATAATGCAAGTAGATAAATGCAGTGGGAAGGTAACAGTGCTCTATCATATCATGCTGGCCACTTAACTGCAGAAATGTCTTCAGACTGTACTAGCTCAAGGGCCTTGAAACAGAGATGAGCGCCATCCCCTATAGTCATCAATGACTAATGGAATAAAATCCTTAGGGACTCCTTTTCCCCCTTTATCTATTCAAGTAATAAACAGGTTTAACTTTGTTTAGCTTTTTGAGTTTATCCAGGTGCTGCCGTTAGCAGCATTCTTGTATTTTGAGATACCATTTTGTAGTTCTGTTCAAAAGTTTTGTTAAACTTCTTTCTTAGTGAACAACATGCACTTTTTGTCACAGCAGCATAATGGCTGGACATTCTTAGTTATTTCCCCCATGAAGCCAATAATGCTTTCTAGTTAGTTAAAATCAATTCATGCTCCATCAGTTTATCCCTGAATATACTATATGAAAATATTGCAGAATTTTGGAGGAGGCATGTCAAGAGAATAAAGGCAGCAAGGCAAAAACATGAAGTTTTGTCAAGTAACAGGAAGATACAACCCATAGATGTCAGAATTGATTAATCACAACATACCTTCCCTCAGATAAAGCCTTACATAGTGAGGAAGGTGGCCGATCATCCAGCTTTATCAATTGTACCAATAAAGTGGAATGACTAGACATCAAATTGATTGGGAAAAGTTTGTTTAACACAACCTTTGCATTTATTATTGATATTTTTGAATAGAAAAAAATTAGGGACATTCAAGTGCTTAGTGTCAAACAGGAGAAAATAAAATAAAATCTTTGTTTCCTCAGAAATGATAAAAAAAGAGAGAAAAGAAAGTAACTTTTCTTTTCTCATTCTTTAAACATTGACAACACCCCCAGCCACCAATATAATTGAAAGCTTTGTACTTACTGATATTTATCTGTCCTAAAGATCTAATATCCAAATGTAGAACATTGAGCACAAATATTTATGCTAAATTTACTTTAGCAGTTAATATTTTGTGAACCTCAGCAACCCTGAGCATGCTTCTAGCATCATTCTCCCCTCTTTATCATCACAGGAATCTGTTTCTTCCTCCCTGTCTTGTAATTGCTGTCCATTTCCTTCTTGTCATTCTCTTCCTAGTGTATCTTTCCTTCTCCATCCTGTAGTTTGTTAATCTATCGTTTGTCTTTTTGTCTCCTTAACTTTCATGCTAGCCATCTTCCAGGTTTGTTCACATTCTCAAAGAAGTTCTGTTTAGCTAATTTAAGTTGTTGTGCTAGTCCTCTGCTTTGAGAGTGTGAAGTTTGTGCTTGATTAGATCCATTTTAGTTTTCAGACTTTTGTTATTTGGTTCTTTCTGATGTAATGTCTCTGTTCTTTTATAATCATCTTCCAGAGTTTTTTGATATTGTTTTTTCTCTCTATTTCTCTTAGCCATATATGAGATTGCCATTTCTCTCATACATGTCTTCGCTGAGTCCCAAAGGATCTGCAGAGATATGTCATCCTGTTTGTTCACTTTAAGAAAAAAAATCCATTTCTTTTTCCATCTTTGATCTGAAATCCTTTTCCTTAAGGATTGCCTATTGGAAAGTCCATCTTGGTGTAGTCTTATATCCTTTCCAGTGTAGATTTATAGGATTGTGTTCAGCCCAAAGGTTGGTCTCTATATTGACTTCTTTAATTTCTGAATCTATTTCCTTTGAAGTTTACACCATATCTATCCTGGACCATGATTTATGCCAGTTGGAATAGTATGTGTAGTGACTTTCCTCACAATTTCTTTTCTCTCCAAGCATCCTGTAAATTTAAATCTCTAGTCAGATCAAAAAGTATTCTGGGTAGGATCCTTTTATTTCCTTTTCTTGTGTCATTACATTTGTGATCTCTTATTCTATCTGTGATGGCGTTAAAGTCCCCAATGATGCAAATCCCATCACATTCAATGTCGCTAATTATATTGTGTAAACTTTTATAAAAGAGTTCTTGGGCTCCATCTGGCGCATAGATTCCAACAATTATTCCCTTTTTATCATTTAATTTAACCTCAATGATCAGAATTCTCCCTTCTTTGTCACTGTAAATTTGTTTTGCAGCAATCTTGTTTTTTACATATAAGGCCACTCCTCTCTTTTTTTGTTGGTCTAGTGATACATATAAGTTTTCTATCTTTGGTTGTTCTAGGAGGTGTTTTTGGCTGTCTTTTATATGGACTTCTTGGAGTGCAATTATATCCATCTTCAATTTTTTAAGTTTATTAAATTTCCATTGTTTTATTGGTAAATTTAGTCCATTAAAGTTTGTTGACCAGATCTTGCACTCTTCTCCCATTTTCTTATTTGTGTCTTGTTTTTGTGCTTCTGGTTGTTCTGATTTACTTTGGTTCCTCGGTTTTTCTTCCATGATATTCTAGTCTTTCTCTTTCTCCTCTCCTGATTTCTCAGGGGCCTTTCAGCAATCGCCTGTCCTGTATCTCTTCCTTCTGTCGTATCACTTTCTTCTTCTTGTTCTCCTGAATCTTCTTCAGTGTTATATTGTTATTTGTAAAATTCTTCAGCTTTCTCCACTGTATCTAATCTATATCTCTTGTCCTGTCATGATACCTTCTGGTGTCAGTCATCTGAAGTTCACACTATTTCTGTTCAATCTTGACATCAGGAAATGATAGTTTCTTCTCAAGTCTCACATTCTTTTGGGTATCTGTTTCAAAACCATTATTTGTTTTTCTCTATATTCTAGTTGTTTATCTCATGTTCTGTGTAAAATCTCATCTCTAATCGATTTTTTGATGAATTTCATACGGACTTCTTTAGGGAGATTGTGTCTCCTCCCATAGTTAGTTTGTACCCTATAGACTTCATCAATCTCTGAAATCATCTCCTGTTTTTCCGTCCTGAGGGCTCCCACTAGTAACTCTGTCATTGCATCTGGAATATTTTCCCCTTACTCTTCTATAACATTTTGAAAATGTAGATATTGGGCTGCTCTTTCTGCTTTGAGGAAGATCATCGTCATCTCCAGTTCTTTGTTGGCCAGAGTTAATTTTTCATTTATCTCCTCTACCCTCTTTTCTTCTTTGTCCATTCTTTGTTCCACTTCTAGTAGTTTCTGTTTGTTCTTGATGATTTGTTGCTGGAAGGTTTCAGATTTACCATCCATTGTCTTAATTCTTTCTTTTAATTCTTCTGTATCATTTCTCACCATGCCAATCTCTCTTTTTACCTCTTTGTGATTTTTAAGCATTACTTCTTGCACGGTCTGTATCATTGCTTGTAGCTCTTTATATGAGTTTGTTCGCTCCCTCTGTAACATGTCCTCTGTCTAAAAAAGTTATTCTCAATTGGTGATGCAACTGAAATATTTGGACAATGTTATTAAGTAAAATCACTGCAAAATATTTGCTGAGATGGTTCTTATTCATAAAAAAATGGTTGATAGCCTATATAGATATTTACACATTGGATAAGAATATAATTATTCTGGATAGAAACACACAATTCCCTCATTATGAAGTAAAAATGATTCTGACCTCAAATACCAAGTTTCAAAAGGAGCTACATGGGGTGAAGATGACAATTGCATGCTGTCATGAGCTAAGAAGTCTTCCAATATGCACACACATGCCAAAGATACAGATGAGAATAAGAGAAGTTATATAAAATACAGGAAGATCTAATGCTTAGGCATTTCTGGAATAATGCCTATAAGATTTTAATTCATTATCTTCAATTTGGAGATCCAAACTGCTTGTTATATGTATGATAGAGTTAAATGTTCGAAGAAATGCTGATTTTATCATTATTAAGTTTGAAGGATTGGCAAACTGGAACATGACTTTAAGAAAAACACAGGAGTTATATTTCTTTCATATAATTTATAAGTGTTAGGAAGCATAATTCTCAGCCAACAGCATAGTTGAAATGGGCAGCAAATAAACAAACAAATAAATAAATGGCCTTTTCTGCATACCAAAGTACAGAAACATCACCTCCTGAACCTACAACTTGGAATACCATCTTTAGCATTCCGTATAGATTTATTGATAAATACATTAAACAACAGAGTGACATTACAAATGCTTGTCTTAGTCAGTGCTGCACCATTGGCCAATTATTCCATTTATTATCATATATGATTTAGGGTGTTGTTACTGCAGTCATCAATCCATCTCAACTCCATAGTCATGCAAAATATTCTATGATTCTAATATATTAATCATATGCTTTCTTTAAAACAACTACATCTATATATTTCTCTGTGACCTGGACAGAGCAAGAATCTGGTCCACACACCCCTCCCCAGCATGTTGACAGTGCTCTTCACAAATCTTACTCATGGTCACCTCTCATACCCGTTCCATCAATAGCTTCATATCCAGCAAATCATACAACTAGTTTATAAATAAACACATCCTCCTTTTAACATTTTTTCAGTTTCACCATCTACAGTCTAATCATTTTTCAACATTCATGCAATACTTATTTCCCTTTTGTTGTTTTCTTTTCTTTTATACTAACACACATAATATAGTTCTTTGCACCAGAAACATGCTATTATTTTTCTATGCAAACCAGGGTCTCTTATTTAGAGATTACCTTGGAAGCCAAATCAATACTGCCCATCTCTTGCAAACTAAAAAGTAAGTATAGTATATTGATAACTCAGAATACAGTGTATTGACATACTCAGAATGCCAAAGTTTCTTCCCTCCCTCCCTCATGCCAGTCATCTAGGTGGCTCATTAGCTAACCATCACCTACTTGTCCACTATCCCTCTAAATGCCTGATGACAATTTATACTAAGCTTTTGCTGCACAAGGACTACAAAAGTCATTAGTATGCAATCAGCTTTGAGAACGTTATGAAAATATATTTTAGAGAAGGTTAACATCCTGTAAATTTTATAGAAGGCCTAAAATTTTTAGAATAAATGATTTCTTGGAGAGTAATGCATACAAAAATTGTAGAAATGCATTTGCTCATTAATGATATGAAGCTATTGACTGTGCAGAAATAATTCCTCCCAGCATTGTTTATTTGTCATATAAAATCATTATCCCAGTCATAAATTCATTAGAAATGTGATTTTTAAAAAAGAAAAACCATTATTTACTGAATTAGTGTTTTAAAATTAGCAAGCATATTAGTTTATCATTTTCAGGAGGCAAATATGCAGATTTGGCAAAATCAGATTTATTGATTACAGATAGCAGATAACAGATAATCAGAGTTGGAAAGGACCTTATAGGTCATCTAGTCCAACCCTCCCTGCCCAAGCGGGAGACCCTACACCATTTTTGACAAATGGTAGTCCAATCTCTTCTTAAAGGTCTCAAGTGATGGCGCTCTCACAACTTCCGAGTGCAGCTAAGTAGCCTTAGCTGCATTGTCCAATAAGTAGACTCTTTGGCCTTCAAATTAAATAGGATTTAATCATAGTTCAAACTTTCATTTAATAATATATAAAAAGCCTCTGAAATAAACCAGAACAAATAATACTCTGCATCAAATAGAGAAGAAGAAATGCCAAAAGAATGACAAGTAAATAGGAAGTCTATCTCTCTTTCTCTAGACCAATGATGGAGAAACATTTAGACTTGGAATGTCAAAAATTCAGAAAATGCCAAACTTGTCTCTGCTAATGTCACCCCCACCCCCTCTGACAAAGACACATATTCTGTACATAGGAATGTGGTGGCACAGTGTTTAGAATGCAGTACTACAGGCTACTTTTGCTGCCTGCTGGCTGCCTGCAATTTGGCAGTTCAATTCTCACCAGGCTCAAGGTTGACTCAGCCTTCCATCCTTTTGAGGTGGGTAAAATGAGCCCCCCCATTTTGGGGGGCAATATGCTGACTCTGTAAAACAACTTAGAGAGGGCTGTAAAGCACTGTAAAATGGTATATAAATGCTATTGTTATGCTATATTCATTTATCTGGGAAAAAAATGAATAAAGCATTTTGAAAAAAATACAATCCAATCATGTGCACAATCCTCAGAATCTTCTGCACACTGCTTACTTCCAGGAAGTGTTCCCTTTCTGTTGTCAGACTCCTGCAAACTCTGAAACCCACCATACACACCAATGTATTGTATGCCCCATTTTTGTGCAAATTTCAAAGGGTTTGAAGGCCACACAAGACCATGGCCTTCTTGTGCAACCTCCAGAGGATCTGGAGGTCATGTGAGAACATATCCTATTCTCGCATAGTCTCCATAGCCTCCAAAAATCATTCAGGAATGGAGCATGCTTTCAAGACTAGTTGTTGTTGGATGTTAGTGAAAGCTGCCAAGTCACCAAAAATATTGTGGTGTGTCAGCTTTGACACATGTGTCATAGGTTCATCATCACTGCTCTAGACATTGTATAAGAGGGAGAGCTATGTTAGTTTATGAAACCCCAAAATCAAAAGGCATTTAATAGTACCTTTTCAGACTAACAATTTCTATTAAAAGGCATAAGTTTTTATAAATTATATATATGAATTTTGTCATTCATTTCTCATGGCTGCAATTAAACAAAGCCATTGTTGGTAGACCCTAAAATTACCCATTCTCTGTGGCAGCACCTGTCTTCATCTGAAATTTAAATGATATTGCCCAGATATTGGACATCAAAATAATGTTAACATGCTAAAACAGCACTTCCTTGATGCAAGCCACTCTGTCTTTACACACACACACACATTTATTGAATTTTTAAAAAAATACACAGTTAAAAGATAAACAAATAAGAAAAAAGATTTGAAAAAAAGGTCAGAGAATTTAAAAATGAAGAAAGAAAAAGAAGGAAAAATAGAAAAAAGAATGACTTTCTTTGGTACAGTCACAAATTAAAAAAATACATCAAAATCATACTCTAAAATCAACATACACCTACATTATTTCCATAGTCCCACATAATTCTAATCATTTAGTGTTTGTTGCTGAAAGAGACCTGAGATTTATACAGCTAAAACTTGACCATCTTCCTGATTATCTGTGTGGCTGTAAGATATCTCTCTAGCTTCTCTTATTGGAGATTTTTCTTCAAAGTAGATTTCTTATGAACAAATTTGCTAGATTTCATCATCCACAGGCTCCAGGTTTCTGGTGTAAGAAAGGAAGATTAATGAAATAAGACTGTGTAAAATATTGTATGATTCATGATGAATGTATTTTTATCATGATTATGATCATGATTTATCACTTATTGCTTGTATGTACACTGAGAGCTTATGCATTGGAGACTATTTCCTTGTGTATCCAATCACACTTGGCCAATAAAGAATTCTATTCTAATGGACAACAAACTTCTCCAATGCAGGTTTATACTTCTCCATGATTATATATATCTCAAGATTATATATCGCAAAAGACTCTTCCCTGTTCAGATTTGACTTTCTGGCTTGTCCAATTCTAAAGTATCATATCTGTCTCTGGCATGTCCTTAATAAAATGAGAAGTATATCATTTTATCTTTTTATGATAGCTTTTATGTAATGCTTTATTCCTTGTGCTCTCTATTGATATAAAAATATATGTGTGTCTCTGTATGTACTATACTGCTTTTATTATATTCTCTATTAAGGACAAGTAGGCCCGAAAGGACAAGAGAAGACTTTGAATTTTTGAGTTAAAGCAAGGAACAAACGAATCACTTGCAACAGACTTGAGGTAATTAACAAGAAACAACTAGCACCAAGTGCCTGGCTATAATGCCAAACATGTGTATCTCAGAATTCTGAAGGAGAGGCATTTATCTTTATGAACTTTGGAATTGATAAAAAGCAGACACACTAAAGCACCAGTAACATGAAATGAAAAATGAATGTGAGCAATACATTGGTGTAACCATCCAAGGTGGCTCTGACATGTATGAGACATATTCATCATAAGAATGATTAAAAAAGACAAGTGTGTTTCAAATGATTGAAAGATGATGACAGAAAAATATAGAAATGAATGGACTCATGTAGACGTCTACCTCCATTCGATCAAGAAAGAACAGGTTTTCATTTTGGGTCTCTCAAATCCCCTGTGCTTGTTTGGCTGCTAAGAAAGATTAGGTATACTTGGCACAGAGGTGAGCCTCTGGTAAGATACTGTAATAAAGTAGCTACAATTCTCTTGACTGTATAAAAGAAACTTCTACTATGGCACTGTTGTTCTGCATAAGATAAAAAAAATTATGAGACCCTGATCCCCTTTCTTCATCCCTTTCTTGATAAACCCTCATCATCTTCATGATTGGGCCACGGGAGGTCTACTTTTCTGTTTTTTTATACTGCAATTTGATTATGCAGGATCTCAGCTCATTAAGGGCAACTAGCATGTAATTAGTAGACTAGACATATGGCCAATCATGAGCTCTATAAAGAATGATTCTGATTTAAAATCAGTGAAAAAAGGCAGCAGCAAAACCAAACCAGCCTCTTTTATCCCTCCTTAGTCTCCACAACAGAAAAAATATTTTTTCTATATAAGCACCCCCCCCCCAAACAAAAAACCTCAAATAAAGACTGGTGTATAATACCTACTACCCCCTTTTTGTATTTTAACTGAGCTAATACTTTATACTTTGAATCTGACTCACTGTAATGAAAAGCATAAAGCATTAAGGCACTATTATGATCTGTGTGAAAGCCACACAGATAAGAGCATTATACTATACCAAAGCAATAAGAGCATTATACTACACCAAAGCATTTCAAATTGACCTGTTAAGTCTTGTTTGGTTTCTTTGGGACATGAATGTTTTGTAGTAATTCTTACTCCTATATGAAAAACATATAAATTCTTAGTATTGTAACTGTAGGAAGAGAAAAAAAGCATCAGGAATGGCAAAAGGATAAACTGCAAAAGATTTTGTTATTAAACCTATGTTTTGACTTAATAAATAATAATAATAATTTATTAGACTTGTATGCCGCCCTTCTCCCTAAGGACTCAGGGCGGCGAACATTAAAAATCTCAAACAATTACAATAAAAAATAATTAAACAAATACAAGTCTAAACAATCAGTTAAAATAATTAAAACAATTAAAATAACCCACACCCCCAGGTCAGTCCAGACAGGTCTGTTGAAACAACCAGGTCTTCAGGTCCCGGCGGAAGGCGTGGAGATCAGGGGCCAAATGGAGATCCATGGGGAGCTGGTTCCATAGGGCGGGTGCTCCCACAGAAAAGGCCCTAGCCCTGGGGACCACCAGCCGACAATGCCTAACCGACGGTATCCCAAGGAAGCTCCTCCTATGAGAGCGTACAGGGCGATCGGAGTGTGATGCTGGCAGGAGGCGTTCCTGCAAGTACCCTGGCCCCAAGCCATTTAGAGCTTTATAAGTTGTTACTAGCACCTTGAAACTAACCTGGAAGGCAACTGGCAACCAATGCAAGTTGCGCAGGAGGGGTGTAACATGGGAGTATCGGGACACCCCCATCACAGCCCACGCGGCCACATTCTGCACCAGCTGCAACCTCCGGGTGGTCCGCAAGGGCAGCCCCTTGTAGGGGTTCTTTCTTCTTTGCATAATAATTGTATCATGAATTAAAGAGATAGTCCTGATTTGCACAACACAGTGGTGTTATTTAAGGATAAAACTAGGCAAATTTGGTGGGTTGTGTGAATGCAGCCACCAAGTCTTAACTGACTTTATTAAGGCTGGGAATCCAACAATTATCTCTCTCATCTTCCCTCAAAATATAATAGATTTAGGAATAGTGGCCAGATTATATGAAGGACCATTTTTTCCCAGATACATCTACCGAATGCCCCAGAGTAGGAGGCATCAT
The DNA here is from genome assembly GCA_009733165.1 of Naja naja. Taxonomy (NCBI): domain Eukaryota; kingdom Metazoa; phylum Chordata; class Lepidosauria; order Squamata; family Elapidae; genus Naja; species Naja naja. The sequence continues at coordinate 326,516,027 of CM019148.1, read as the reverse complement.
CCCACTTAATGTGACCAAGATATGATACATCATGGCCCCCAATCCTGACTCTGGAGATATAGTTAAGATACATAGGAAAGGTTATAAACAGATGTGATCAAGGGTGAGATTCTACCAGTTTGCACCTATTCGCTAGATTCTAAGCAGTTTGGAGAACTGGTTGTTAGAAGAAATTACTGGCCTAATCCTGTAAGGAAGGCAGGAAGGAAACATTCTGGTGTTGCTTACAGAAACTGCCTCTCCGTTAACCCTTATTACATTCTTGTCAGGACTAGACTTCCTGTCTCAGGAATGTCTCTGGAATTTTTCCCCTCCTTTGCTGGTACTTTGCTTGTGTGGAGTGACCATTCAAAGTTACAATCACACTTAAAAAGTGACTTGTGACCATTTTTCACACTTACGACTGTTGCAGCATCCCCACAGTCATGAGAGGCCAGGCAAGGAGATGCGTACCTTGATGTGAGTGATATTGAGTTGGCCACACCCAGCCAATAACATGACCAAGCCATGTCCACCCAGTCACATGACCACTAAGCCACACCCACCACCTAAGCCATGTCCACAGAACCGGTTGTTAAAAAATTTGAATCCCACACCTGGATATGATGTTTAATTTAAGGCAGGGGTGTCAAACTTGATTTCATGCCACATAAGGGTTGTGTTTGACTTGGGGGATGAGCTCAACATCACTTGTGTCAGGGGAGCCTGTGGTGGCTTGATTGCTTTGCCAGTGAAAATGGGCTTCCAAGCTCCATTTTCAGCTGTGACAGCTTCTTGCAACCCTCTGCCAGTGAAAATGGAGCTCAAAAGGGCTGCTCACAGCCCTCACAAGGTTGGTTTTCAGCTTTGACGGCCTCCTGCAATCCTCTGCCAATGAAAAAGAAGCTTGGGAGGGCCACGTGGCCTTCCCAAACTCGGTTTTCATTAGCAGAGGCACCTCGGGCTGGTCCTTCGCTATTTCCAGGTTGACCCCATGGGCCAGATCTGAGCACCCCATGAGCCAGATCTGGCCCACAGGCCTTGAGTTTGACACCCCTGGTCTAAGGTCTCTTAGAAATTTGAAAGTCAGTCATACATCCACAAATTGTTTCTGGAAAGTAACTAATCATGTTTAATAAGTTTATTCCATTCACAATTCAACTCTGCAAAAATAGTGTGTCAGGAAACCAAGCAATGAAGTAGGACATGAAATGGTGGATAAAACAAAGATATAAATTTTGACATTCTTTCTATTGTATTACAGTACAATCTCGTGATCTATAAAAACAATGATTTGGCTTTTACAGTACATGCATGTTCATTATCTATTGCATAATGTCCAAGTCAAAAACTTAAACAAATGTCAATTTTTTACATAATTTCAAAATAATAATAATAATGTGAGGTCATCATATATCCAGGATCAAGGCTGGAAAAAATCATGTGAGAACTTATTTTATAAATCTAAAATTTTCCCACCTTTTCTTTGATTATCACTCTGCATCAGAGAAGACATAACTTATTTTTGAGGATCGAAAGCCAAAATAAATAGAGTGGATGAAGCTTCCCATGTCCCCCCCGCCCCAAAAAAATAATCCTATTTTAGGGACTGTATTCCATTTTCTGACTTTTTTGTGCCTCAAAAGACATTATGCTATTTTTCTTTGGTGATTATGATTGGGGCTGACCATCCACTATCTCATAATCTCTGCTTTCTAAATTGTTCACCCTTAGGCAAAAGGAGGCAAATATTTTGTCCTTTTAAAAATTAAATTGCAGCAAAAAAAAAAAAACCTTATCATTGTGAGATCAGAAATCAGGTACAGATCAAAACAATGCAAAAAACCACAGGCTTATGAGACAGATAAACCAAAGTGGCAAATAAACACTGACAAATATTAACCCTTAGATCAGTGTTCCCCAACCTTGACAAATTTATGATGTGTGGACTTCAACTCCCAGATTACTGGCTGGGGATTTCTGGAAATTGAAGTCTATATATTTTTAAATTGCCAAGGTTAAGAAACACTGCCTAGATGAACACACAGTACATGGAGGTGTATGCTTACTTTTTACTTTCAGACTAAAATTAGGATAATAATAACATCAAAGCTTTAATAATAACATTGGTTTACCCCCCCCAACAGCATTCACAGTTCTCTCCTTAAATATTCATTTTACCACCCAATAATATAGAGTTTCTATTAACTGTCTTCTTCAACCACTGACATTTACATAATGATCCAACATTCATTAAGGTATCTGCAGTCAGTGCTCTAATCCCCACTAATGTATCATGTACTTCTGTACATGTCAGATGCAAAAAAAAAAGCAGTTGAAAATCAAATGGACCCTAAAGGAGATTTTAACAATTTTAATGCAGCAGGAAAAAACAAACAAAAAACCTTTGTTTGGAGCAAACATTAGTCTGGTTTCTTTTACTTTTGGGACTGATTGTATGCCTATTAATTCCATTTTCAAAATGAAATTATCTCAGACTTTAGCCCTGGGAAAACTATGTTCCTATCAGTCCAATACAGACCAGACTAAGAAACCATTCCATAAGTTTAGAGTCATTTTTATTGTAACAACTACAGTAATACAATTTCACCCATCTAAAAGTACTTCCCCTTCCTCACTTCATGTGAACCAAGGAGGGGTTTGTTGGAGATAACATCTCATGCTATTTTTGTGATCTGATTTCAAGCCCCTCTTATCTGACAATTGCTTTGTAGTAGTTCTTTCTGTCCTTCGAGACCATTGCATGTGCCCTTCTAAGGTTCTGGTTTCCATTTCAGATTATATCAATCCAATACACAAAGTCTCCAGGTTATGAACATCTGACTTATAAACAACTGCTAGATACTAATGGATTGCCTGCAAAATGGTGGACAGCCAAGCAGTAATGATATCTGACTCAAAAAGAGAAAGTCAGGTGTGTACTGGTAAGTAGAACATTAGTACTGCGGGCAGGGAGACCTGTTGGTGTCTTTTTTGTTAAGTTTGCATGAAGAGACAGACATGGAGTGCTTCAAGCTCTTTGTTTATTAGTGACTACAGCTCAGAACGAACCCACTTTGGCTGGGCTGCGGCTGCTACTTATAGCCAGCAGCCGCAGTTGCCAGCCAATCAGAGTGCAGGGTTTTCCTGCACTTTTTTAAACCAATCATTTCTTACATTTTACAAGGACAGTTCAAACTAAACCAATGACTTTAAACCTACATAAATAACACCCCTCCCCACTAGGTTCAGTCCATACTCAAACCCCAGCCTATCTAATGTATTCTTTTAAGTAGGTGGGGCTCTTACGTGTACGTTGAGACCTACATGGTTCAGATGTTTTAAGGTTCTCACCTTGTGAGGGAGGAAATGTGTCTGCTGACATTTCCTTACTAGGACTTGTAGTAATGATAGAACCTGTTTGGTTACTACAACCTTGTCTCTCCTCCCCATCCATCTCCAACCCAATGTCAGCACCTAAATCAGGTAATGATGTGCAATCTTCCATTTGTGAAAATGGTTGTTGGTATTGTGACAGGTTTTGGGATGGTTCCTGTCATGTTAGCTCGTTATACATGGGGTTGATTCTTGCTTGTTCATTACACTCATGATCCTCCCCTTCCCCACTAGAAGAGGCAGTAGGTATGGGAACCAGAGAGGAGCAAAAGCGATGCTCCTGAGGCAATCTGGATCTTAACTGATCAATGTGCCTGCTCCAGAGGATACCATCCTCCGTTTGTACCCTGTAAGACCTGGGGCCTGTGATTTGGGTTATCTCAGCAGGAATCCATAATGGTTCACCCATAAGGTTCTTAGCATAAACAGAATCACCCACACTGAATGTGCGAATTTTGCTAGTGGAATCTAGTGGTGCATTGGGTGCGTAAGTGGGATGAAGGCGATCAAGGGGAGACCTCAGTTTCCTACCCATCAACAATTCAGCTGGGGACAAATTAGTTGAGGGGTTGGAAGTGATATGCTGAACACTGAGAAGTTTTTCAATTCTCTCAGTGATATCCCGTGGACCCAATTGCTGAAGTTTTTCCTTGGTAAATCGTACCATACGTTCAGCCCGGCCGTCAGCCGAAGGATGCCCAGGGGCTGTCAGGGCATGTCTGATACCCTGTTGTGCTAGATATGATTCAAAAAGGTTGGATGTAAATTGAGGGCCATTGTCAGAAACAAGCACATCAGGTAACCCGTGAGTTACAAAAAGCTTTTTAAGCTGTTTGATGACAGCTTCAGTTGTGGTGGATGCCATAGGGATAACCTCTAGCCATTTGGAATATGCATCTACTATAATAAGGAAAGTGTGCCCTCTGGTAGGGCCAGCAAAATCAATGTGAATCCTGGACCATGGGCCCCTAGGACATTCGCATTCCTGTGTGGGGGCGAGAGGTGGGGCAGGCCTGACTACCTGACAGTTGGGACAAGATGCAACCCAGTTTTCAATCATTTTGTCAGTACCTGGCCACCATACATAACTCCTGGCCAATCCCTTCATTCTGACAATACCTGGATGACCCTCATGTAACATTTCCAAAACCTCTTTTTGCAGTTTTGCAAGAATAACCACCCTGTTACCCCACAAAATACATCCTCTTAATACAGATAATTCAGTTTGCCTAGATTTAAAAGGTTCGGCAAGTTGAGGTAGATCTTGAAGAGGCCAACCTTTCTTAATCCAGCCTATAACAGGAGCCAATAAAGTGTCTTTGGCAGCCTCTCTGGCAATTTCAGCAGCGTGTACTGGAAGCTTGGCAACAGTTTCTAGGAAAAAGGTGTAAGTCTCAGGAGCAAAGTCCTCAGTATGAGAAGGAAGTGGGCAGCGACTCAAAGCATCTGCATGCCCAATGTCTTTGCCAGGTCTGTGGATAAGTTTGTATGAATAAGCAGCAAGAAATTCAGTCCACCTCAGCATTCTTGGTGACAGGATAGTGGGCGTAGGTTTGTCTCCTGCCACAATGCCTAACAGAGGTTTGTGATCTGTGACAATGGTAAATGTTCTCCCATATAAATACTCATGGAATTTCTTGACAGCTGCAACAATTGCCAAGGCTTCCTTGTCCATTTGGCTGTAGTTCCTCTCTGCTTTGGTCAAGGTGCGAGAGTAAAATGCAATAGGAGCTTCCCTCCCACTGGGAAGCCTGTGGCTCAACCCCCCCTCCAAAAGGGGATGCATCACAAGTCAGTACAACAGCCAAATTCTCAGAGAACTGTATCAGTACAGCATCAGACGTGATTAGTCTTTTAATATTGTTAAATGCAGATTGTTCTTTTCTGCCCCAGACCCAAACAGACTTTTTGTCTAATAATCTGTGAAGTGGTTCTGCAATGGTTGCCTTCTGAGGTAGGAACATGTGATAAAAGTTAATGAGTCCAAAGAAGGCTTGCAAATCTGTTTTACATTTTGGTCTAGGGGCTTCTTTGATTGCCTGAACCTTGGCATCTGTGGGGTGGATACCATGCTTGTCAGTCATATAGCCCAAGAACTCAACCTTGTCAGTTCTAAGAGTGCATTTTTCTTCCTTGACTTTTAACCCTGCTTTTTGAATCTGGTAAGGACTTCTCTGAGTCTCTCTTGTAACTGAGTGTCATTTTCAGCAGAGATTAACACATCATCAAAGTAAGGCACTACCCCTGGCAGTCCTTGGAGCATCCTTTCCATAAGGCTTTGGAAGATGCCTGGTGCCACGCTTACTCCAAACTGTAACCTTTTACATTTGAAAGCACCTCTATGAGTCACAATGG